>LPNX010090218.1:239407-270408 GCA_001517045.1 Pseudotsuga menziesii | reverse complement strand
GTTGTTGAGGACGTGCTATAACAATTCAAGCTGAAGATTGGAAAGCTCAACGGGGATCTACTTCAACCATCCGGAATAAGGTACGAGGTTCGATCCTTTAGCGTTAGATGTTTTTATTTCTATTGCATATTGGGAAAGATTGATTTCTGGAGTCTAGCTGTTTGTTGTGGTACCCCAAGCCATAGGAATTTCTCTCCGTAACAAAAGGAAATTATGGATGTCTGGCGCCACTGGCTCTGTCTTCTGTGGAACAGGGTAATTTTTTTCTTCAACCCAAGTTTTTAATTACCCTTGGCCGTGGAAATCCACAGATATTTGAAAGAAAATAGAGGAAGAAAACAAAGGAGGTAGCCTTCAAACACTTTTAAATATGTTGAGATTGTTGTATTGATCGGTATTCATGAAGGAGAAATTTTGGATCATGCGCTTCTTAGAAGCTTCTTATTATGGCATACTTCCTTTCTCCCATTTCTTGCTTTCTTGCTCTTTATAGGGATGATTTCCACAGTTCATTTTCTAAAACCATCCCTGAACAATACGTTGGACTGAAATTTTCAGTAATAGATGGATGTATTAACCATGATACCTAATTCAAGGGATTGAGAATTGTGAGGAATAATCATCTGGGAGTTGAATTTTACTCTCTTTTCATTGCAAACATTTATGGGCTAAATCATGGCATGTGACCATTTCATGGGATCCATTGAGGATTAAGAACCACACATGAAGCATTTAAAGGTCCCCTCACCTCGCTTGAAAAGAGGTTTGGAGGAGGCCCCTGCATTGTCTGTTGGGTTAGTGAGCATCTTAATGGCCAAATCATTTCCCTCAGAAGAGGAGACAATAGGTTCAGTTCCAAAGGGCTCATAACGGTGGTGGAATTTGTAAGGATAATAACATAGGCTCTATATTCTTTGGGTTACCAGAAAGTTGGTGCCCTCTTTGGAAGAGGAATCAGGAATACGTCTTCAATCTTCAAATGTAGCTTTATTTAAGAAGCATATACTTGATGGAAAGTGGGATGAAAGTGTTGTTACACTGCAGGAAATTGATCAAGTGGAGGTGGAGGGAAACATGCTGAAGGCTACATCTTTTCTCATTTTTCAGCAAAATTTCTTTGAACATTTGGATAAAGGTAACATTAATGAAGCTATGACAATAGTTAGGTTAGAGATTTCTCTTCTAAAAATAAGCACACAAAGAGTAGATCAACTTTCAAGTTGCATTATGTTTCCTTCACGATGTGAGGAGATTGGATATTCAAAGAAGGGGAGTCCAAATTAAAGTTTTGCAAGCAATGTGCAGCTGTTAAGAACCCATGTCAATCCCCTCTTTATTTTTTTTGTATATTTTGTTGGACGCATATGCTTTGTAAGTCATCCCATTATTATGTTGTATTATCCCACATTCATGGGAAGTAAGCAATAGTTGTTAATTCGTCCAATTAATATGTTGCATTATCCCACATTCATGGGGAGTAATAGTTGTTTAGATTAGACTTAGTATATAAGTATGTCTTGAGGCTAATGAAAGCATCAAGGATTTATTTTGTAGTGATCTTGGTCAAAGGAGGTTTCCCCCTCGAAGTGGACTATGATTAATAAAATCTATTCTATGATCCATAATTTTTGTTATATCATGCATTCTCATTGTTATTGCAAGAGGTTCTCCACATCTTGTATCATAGCACTTTCTTGGGCTCGTTGGGTGGAATTTCTGGATTTTTTTTTGCAATGCTTCCTGGCACTGTTAGCCTTACAATTGTTCTTCTTCTTGCAATGGTATTATTCATTAGGATTAGGGACTAAACCCTATCTGCTTAACGGTGGGAATTTCTTGGGAATAGCCCTAAAACTACTTGTGAGGGGCACCACAGAAACCTTGAAGTAGCTGGCCATTGAGAGGACTTGCCAAGTGAAAAGGGAAACGACCCCCACCAGATTGACTATATTCCCATCTATGAGGAAAACCAAAGAGATGTCGTTTTTGGACAAGTGGTTAGAAGTTTTACCTGCGCCTTAAAGTGAGGGGTACTATGCCAATACTCAAGCCTGAGACAGCCTTGGTGGCCGAGTGACTACCTTTGAACCATTAGGATGCCAAATATACTTGGGGTCCATATCTATTTATAGTTGATAACATGCAAAATTCTAGAATTTTCACAGATCATTTACTCCATTTCCCATCTATGAGGAAAACCAAAGAGATGTCGTTTTTGGACAAGTGGTTAGAAGTTTTACCTGCTCCTTAAAGTGAGGGGTACTGTGCCAATACTCAAGCCTGAGACAGCCTTGGTGGCCGAGTGACTACCTTTGAACCATTAGGATGCCAAATATACTTGGGGTCCATATCTATTTATAGTTGATAACATGCAAAATTCTAGAATTTTCACAGATCATTTACTCCATTTCTAGCACTACCACGGATCATTTATTCAGGAAATAATAATAATAATAATAATAATAATAATAATAATAATAATAATTCTTTTTTATCCATATCTTCCTTGATTTAGCTCCGTTTCCATTGAAACTTCACTATATTCCCAGTAATACCATTCTACATATTCCTTCATGGAGGACCCTATCACCAATTTCATTTCCTGAAGGCCAAAATTCCATCTTTGTCTATTTTCAGGGTTTTTCATAACTTCTTTGATTCTGTCCCAATTTCCTTCAAATTTTTCCACGGTGTTTGCAATCCATTTCTGCTTCTTTTTCCCTCTCTGACAAACTTTCCAATTCCTTCATCCCACCTCTAAAATTCACATTTTATGTTTCTTTTCCCTTATAAAGTGTCCAAAACTCCATCAAACCCCCATTAACCCCCCAAATGTTTCCCGAATAAAAAATCTCCTTTTCTAAAACCATTTCCATTTTTGTTTTTCTACCCATTAATTGGGAAAAAAAATGATTATGGTTGCCACCCACGCCAAAGCAAACAAACAAATGGAAGAAGAAAGTGTCGCCATCAAGTCCAAACTTGATGATCTCGATCAAAAATTTCTCGGCCTCCATCTTTATCATTCACCCATGAACAACTCCCACCAACCTGAGTGTTTTGCAGACACTGGGTTCTCATCGTCTAGAAACTTTCGTGGGCTGAAGCTGGATTTTCCTCGCTTCAATGGTGATGATCCGACTGGATGGATTTACAAGGCAAAACAACATTTCAGTGTGCATAACACTTTTGATGTCAATAAACTCCCACTTGCATCCTTTCATTTGGAACATGAAGCACTTCAATGGTTTAGTTGGTACATCAAGGCTCATGCAGAACCGAACTGGACATATTTTTCCAAACTCCTTTTGCAGCGATTTGGCTCTAGTGATTTTGATGACTTCACAGGAGAAATCACCATACTTTGTCAAACTGGCACTATGCGGGAGTATCAGATAGAATTTGATAAACTAGCCAATCACACCGAGGGATTTCCTGATGCATTCTGCCTGATTTGTTTTATCAGTGGTCTGAAGGATGCAATATTCTATGAGGTTAAAATGTTCTTCCCCAACACAATGATGGAAGCCCTAGGGTTGGCTAAGCTAGTAGAGGACAATATCAGGGATCAACAACGCTCCAAATCCACTCTTATTCCATTCATACCTTTGGTTCCCCAGAGAACCCCCAATCTACCAGCTCCTAGAACCACTCCTATCAAGCATTTTTTTGAAGCAGAGATGCAGGAATGTTGGGAAAAAGGGAATTATTATAATTGCAACAAGAAATTCACTCAGGGACATAGATGTGTTGAGAAAAATATTTACCTCTTGAATGTGGATTCTCCACCCGCACCTGAAATGTTTTATGATGCTCAGGATCTAGTAGATGATGATGGTGACATTCAACAACTTTCTACTCCAGACGACCAACCTGATATATCTCTCTGTGCCTAAGTTGGAGTCACCACCCGACAAATCATGCAGGTCAGAGGGTTCTTCAAAAAAATCCCTCTTACAATACTCATTGATTCTGGTAGCACTCACAACTTCATTGACTCGAGGATTGCCAAACAGGATGATTGTTTTGCCCATCCTTGCTCCATCTTTGAATTCATGATTGCCAATGGGGGCACCTTACCTTGCAAAGGGAAGTGTCGTAATGTGCACATATCCATAGGGGATTATAAATTTCACTCTAACATGTTTTCCTTGCCCTTAGGAAGATGTGATGTGGTTTTGGGCACTCAGTGGTTACGCACACTTGGACCCATTTTATGGGATTTTGCTGAAATTTGGATGCAGTTTTTCATAAATAATACCAAACACACATTGCGCGGCTTACAACCATTTGAGGAAATTTGGGGTCTAAAATGGGCCTTATAAGAAAACACGCCAACACTAAATTTTGTGAGTTGGAAGTCAATAACCAATAGAATTTCAATCAAATGAGTCAACCATAATGGTTGAATTGACATATTCATCATAAAAGAAAACTACTTTTTTTGTTCGTATTTTCGACATATCTCCTTGTGTTTTTACTCAAATTTCAAGCAGGAGAGCTCATTGGATGCAGAATTTAATTCCCCATCCAAAGAGTACCCAAAGTGCATACTTTTGACAGACCTTGCTATCCCGAAAATAATAAATACCTGAAACAATGTGATGATGACATCATCATCACATTTTTCAGGTATTTCTTGTTTTTGGGGTAGCGGGGTCCATCAAAAGTATGCATTGTGGGTACTCATTGGATGTGGAATTAAATTACACATCCAACGATCTCTCCCACTCATAATTTGAGTAAAAACACAGGGAGATATGTCAAAAATACGAACACAAAAAGTAGTTTTTTCATTCTTCCTCCAAAATTAACAACTATTATTTTATTACTTTAACTATTATTTTATTAGTTAACTATTATTTTATTATTTTCCTTAGGAGTTCCATTTTAGACCTCAAATTTCCTCTAATGCAGGGTCTCTCAGCCTCATCAGTTTGCATCAAATGGAAAATATTATTAAGAAAAGTTCACATGGTGTCATTGCTCAGCTCCATTTCATTCAGATGCAACCTTCAGTAGTCTCAACTAATCCACTAGATCTCCAACAAATTTTGGATCGATATGCATATGTGTTTTTTGAGCCGGTGGGATTACCACCTTCCCGAACTAAGGACCATCATATTACGCTCCTTCCTCGAAGTGTCCCTCCCAACATTAGGCCCTATCACTACCTGTTTCACCACAAGACAGAAATTGAGATGCTTGTTCGTGACTTACTGAAGCAAGGTGTTATTCACCCTAGAACTAGTTCCTTCTCTTCACCGGTCCTTCTAGTCTGGAAAAAAGATGGGCCATGGTGCCTTTGCATTGAATTTCGAACACTTAATCACATCACAATCAAGGACAAGTTTCCAATTCCCATTGTTGATGAGCTTTTGGATGAGCTCCATGGTGCTAATTTTTTCTCCAGGTTGGATCTTCGTTTTGGGTATCACCAAAATTGGGCCCATGTAGATGATATCCCTAAAAATATTTTTGCACACATGATAGCCATTGTGATTTTTTTGTCATGGCATTTGGCCTCACAAATGCTCCTTCCACGTTCTAGGCATTGATGAATAAAATATTTCATCCCTACTTGCGGAACATCATTTTGGTCTTCTATGATGATATCCTCATCTATATTAAAACCTGGGATGAACATCTCCAACATTTGGATCTTGTACTGCAACTTTTTTATGATCATCATCTCTTTGCCAAACAATCTAAATGTGTTTTTGGGCAGAAGGAAGTAGAGTATCTCGGGAATATTGTTTCAGCAAAAGGGGTTCGTGTCAATCCTACCAAAATAGATACCATGAAAAATTGGCCACATCCTCAGACGTTGAAGATCCTCTGTGGTTTTTTGGGTATTATTGGCGACTACCACAAGTTTTTCAAGGATTATGGGAAGATTGCAGCTCTATTAATAGCTCTACTGAAAAAGGATTCTTTTGCATGGACACCTGCTCCTGAGTGTGCATTTGAAAAACTGAAACAAGATACGTGTACCACACCTGTTCTAGCTATGCCTAATTTTTCCAATCCCTTCACTATTGAGAGTGATGCATGCAACAATGGACTTGATGCTATCCTGCTCCAAGAAAAACATGCCATTGCGTTCACTAGCAAATCCCTGTTTGGTAATAATTTAGCCGGCTCTACCTATGAGAAGGAAATGATGGCTATTTTGCATGCCATACAGAAGTGGCATCCATACCTCTTAGGCAATCATTTCTACATCAAGACTAATCACCATAGTTTGAAATATTTCCTGGAACAATGGGTCTCATCCCCAACAAAACAAAAATGGGTTAGCAAAGTCATGGGTTATGACTATGAGATCACTTACAAGAAGGGTAAGGACAATCTTGTGGCGGATGTTCTTTCTTGCACATTTGATGACCATGCTTCTCTTTCAGCTATATTTATGCCTTTTCCAAATTGGATACAATATGTTCAGCAAGGGTATGTCAATGACTCTTCCTTATCTCAAATCATCCAACCGTTGGCCAGTAATCCTTCTCGTATACTGCATTACTCTTGGGATGGTTCTTCTCTGAGATACAAGGGTCTCCCGGTGCTTCCCCAGAGCACAGATCGTCACCAGGTTGTCTCCTATGAACCCCATGCTTCTCCAGTGGTAGGGAACTATGGGTTCCTCAAAACGTATGAGCAGGAACGACGCAAATTCTTTTGGATGGGAATGAAATGGGAAATTACATAGATGGTTCCCGAATGTGATACCTTCCAATGCCACAAGGGTGAATCTACACTCCTCCCCAAATTGTGCGAACCCTTGCCCATCCCTAAAACGATTTGGACATATATTTCGATGGATTTCATTGAAGGGATCCCTAAATATAGAGGGAAGACCATAATCTTGGTTGTGGTTGATCAACTCTCCAAATATAGTCATTTTTGTGCTCTCAACCATCCATATATTGCCTCCTCAGTCGCAAAAATTTTCATGGACCAGATATTCCGTCTTCATGGCATCCCTTCTTCCATTGTCTGAGACTGTGACACAACTTTCACAAGTAATTTTTGGACCGAACTCTTTCACCTCATTGAAACCAAGCTGAAAATGAGTTCAGGATATCACCCACAAATAGATGGTCAAACTGAAGTCACAAACAAATACTTGGAAAATTATCTTCGTTTCTTCACCTCTAAACAACAACATCAATGGGAAAAGTGGCTCCCTCTCGCTAAATGGTGGTACAATACTTCCTACCATACTGCATATAAAATGACTCCATATGAAGTTGTTTATGGGCAGCCACCCCTAGTGCTCCTTCCATACACCCCCCATAGTTCACCAGTTCATCGAGTTGTCATGGTTCTTTGAAATCTTGATCAATTCTCCACATTCTACATTATAATATTCACATGGCAAGAAATCGCATGAAGCAACAAGTTGATCAACCCCGTTCTAAGCGCACCTTTCAAGTTGGTGATATGGTTTTTCTTCATCTGCAACCTTACAAGTAATCCTCCCTGAAACTCAAAGGGCATCAAAAACTGGCTCCAAATTTCTCTAGGCCATATAAATTTATTCAAAATATTGGGTCTGTTGCTTATAAATTGGAACTTCCTCCTTCTTCTCGCATTCACCGAGTCGTTCATGTCTCTTGTCTCATCACTAACATTAGAGCACAAACTATTTTACCAAAGATAGATATGGAAGGATCCATCATTTTGGAACTAGAGGCCATCCTCCATAAGTGCACTCATCATATTTTCTCTCGGTCCATAACATAGGTCTTAATTCAGTGGCATGGCATGCAACCATAGGATGCTACATGGGAACCGCTCCTTTAGATTCAGCAGCAGTTTCCACATCTAAATGTTTGAGGACAAATATTTTTCTAAGAGGGAGGGGATGTTAAGAACCCGTGTCAACCCCCCCCTTTATTTCGTTAGTGTATTTTTTATGACACATATGATTTGTAAGTCATCCCATTAGTATGTTGTATTATCCCACATTCATGGGCAGTAAGTAATATTTGTTAAGTCATCCAGTTAATATGTTGCATTATCCCACATTCATCGGGAGTAATAGTTGTTTAGATTAGAATTAGTATATAGGTATGTGTTGAGGCTAATTAAAGCACTGAAGAATTTTTTGTATTGATCTTGTTCAAAGGAGGTTACCCCTTCAAAGTGGCCTACGATTAATAAAATCTCTTTTGTGACCAATAATTTCCGTTATATCGTGTATTCTCATTGTTATTGCAGGAGGTTCTCCATAGCAGCAAGAAGCATTCATTTTTCACAACTCCATTGATCCGACCCTTTCTCTATATACTAATCATAAATGTGGACAAGATCAAATTCCTACAATGACATTACATGTTTCAATGCCTAATCTCTTTCTAGATTTACAGTTTCATGTGCAAGATTTTCTTTTGTGGAAGTTAATTTCCTGATTCATTTCTAATATCTCTTATAGAATGCAATTCTGTATTTGATGTTTATATACATCGTATGTGCTCAACACACCATTAACACACACCCCTATCCTCAGCGTTATAAATTAGAATCCTACTGGCTTCTCGCGGTGCAAATAGATAACATCATTTAATGTGAAAACACACAAAATCATCGTAAGCATTCAAATGAATAAGATTTACTGCATTAATAATTAAAAAAAACTTACCACCCAATATGGCATAGCATTGATTCTCTCGCTCAAGACGAGCCATATGAGGCCATAACTGAAGAAACTAGCAAGATAGACAATAATGAGAATACCCCATTGTGGTATCTTGTTTCATATGAAGCCTTCCAAAAGACCCACATTCTCTCCAAAGTCCTTATCTAATCCTATGTTGTTCAATTGTGCTTGTCTATAATTTAAAATCCCTTCATCTTGTTTGAATACAGGGAAAATCTATATGGATTTCCAAAGGCTATCTGAGTCCAAACAGCAGCTGCAAAACCCAACCATGGGGCTATCTTGGGTGCTGATTTTACTACAAACATCACTCAAATAATATAAATAGTTCATATAAATGATATGATACAAATATTCCTTGTGTATGGAATTTTATAGATCTTGGGCTTCCTGAAATGTAATGAACAAACATGAGGATGTGCAAAGATGGGAGATGAATGTTTATACCTCACAGAAAGGAGAATGTGAAATGANACTATATATATATATATATATATATATATATATATATATATATATATATTGATAACAGATATTGCTTCTTTTCATGCTAGACAATTGAAATGGTTTAATTTGCTGTAGAGGTTTTCTTTCCACTTTCATTTAGGATGACGGTGTTCAATATCCATCTCGTAGCATGGCTGCAGGGATATGTATGATATACATCATTAGATTTGATCTAATTCTAAATATAACTGTGTATATTCTCAGAGCTCAGCATTAAATGTTGTAATGCCATATGGATATTGAATTTCTTTGACAAGTTTTATATATTTATGATAAATATATTAGTACAACCAGTTAGAAGAATTTGCCAAAACAAAAAGGGGAAGTAAAATATGTTAAAATTGTTTTAACAGAAAATGAGGAACAAATAGAAAACTTTTAATCTTTATTGGAAGAAGCAGGGAGGTTGATAACAAGTGTTTATCAACTAGAGTGGAAATATAGACATCATTATCTAGAACAACAAATTAACACTTGTTTTTATTTGGAGGAAATCTGAAAGATAGAATTTATTAGTCATTTTCAATGATGTTGCAAGAACCGAAGGAGTGCAGGAAGCTCAATATGTCATCCTAGCATATGAATTATATATAGATAGGGAAGAGCCAATAGTCTTCATGTTTTGAAACATTACTAGGGACTAATCTACTAGCTTAAAACCCAACACAATAAATCTTTCATTAATTTCCCAATGTGTTATGTTCCTTTTCCCAAAGAATGTAAGGCTTTGTACCCTTTCCTTTTCTCTAAAACACCTTGCATTTTGATGTTTGTTGTTTGCAAATGGTAGAACTATTTGTCTGAAGTAGTTAACTGCTAGTTTGTACCAACCCTAATTTGTTAGGAATTGAGGAACAACAATGAAAAACAATGGTTTATAAGAATCAAATAGTGTCTTTGTTCTTTTTATCTCCAGCAAACGACAAAGTTGGGAAATCTACCAACTAATCACTCTAAATTCTATTTCTTTTTTACAGATAGTAAAATAATGAATTTTATCTTTATGTGGAAAATCCTATATTGAAGGGTTCAAGATACCCTGAAGTAAGGACTGAGAATAAACTAAAGCTTCATACTACTATATTAGAAAACAATATCTAGGCATACACTTGAAAAGATGATAATTGATGTAATAATTCCTGATGGGGCAACACTATCATCCTTAGGTATGATGGGATACCATATGGCATATGCATATCATGATCTTCAATGGACAAGTCACTGATGTTATTTTGCACTCAGTAAGATAAATAAGAATTGCCTAGTCCCAAGGGATAGCTCAGTTGGTTGGAGTTCAAGTCCAAAGACCCTTGATATTGAGATTGGAGGTTCAATTCTCACGAAAAAAAAAACTAAAAATCACTTTCCAAAAATTTAGCTGAATGGGTTTTGTTGCACTACCAGTAATTATACTTTTTCAATGAATTTGGATTGGGAAAAAATTCAATTATGAATGATATCATTTAAAGTGCTTCCTAAACCAAATATAAGGTAGAAATATTCCCAGCATTAACACATACCCAATGAAGAAAATTGATAAGTAAATAAGCTCAAGAAAAATAAAATTTCCACTTGTAGAGAATTATGTGCTATGTGAAAGAATATTTAGGATGCCTATGATGATGTCTATAACAACTTACCAACCTGCAGATTGTGGCTCAAGCAAAATAAAATTTCCACTTGTGGAGAATTATGTGAAAGAATATTTAGGATGCTTGTGACGATATCTATAACAACTTACCAACCTGCAGATTGTAAAAGAACCATGAATAGTAACGTCAAGGGCCAAGCTCGAGGTTCATATCAGATCCCAATTTATATTGGCACCATTGGGATTCAATGTACCGTTATATAAACATATCCACACACGAAGTGTTGATGGATTGCCCCATTACCACCCAGATTGTAGAAGGAACCTTGCATATATTTTCACACATATGGTAAAGATATGCATCCTGAAATATCCCAAACTTGAGGTGCATATTAGACTCTAGTTTAGAAGAACACCATCTAAAATCAATGTACCATTACATATATCAATACACAATCATCCCCAATCCCACTTAGGCCATAGATTGCACTTTGATTCTCTTAATGCAATGATATACATCTCAAGGTTTCAAAGTACCAAATTGCATATCTCAAATTTACACAAATTTCAAAGATATACAACTTGAAACTTTGCAACCTTGAGATGCATATCAGACCCAAGTCTACATGGGTATGTGTTAGTATCCATAGTAAATGTACCTAACACACTATTGACTGACACCCCACCAAATTTTTACAAACCCATTGGCTTTTCTCAATGCAAATAGATAACATCATTCATTGTAAAAGCATACAAAAGTTGGGCAGTTTATATGGGCACCATCTATAGATTCAATGCACTATCACAGACATCCCATTACCATCAAATGTCTAGAATGCCCCTCACAAAGCTTTCACACAAATGACAAAGATATGTGACCTGGAACTTCCCAAGCACAACTTTATAGACAACAAAACATAGATAACATCATTCAATGTAAAAGAAAAAATAAGTTGGGAAGTTTACATGGGAACCATCTAGATTTAGTGCACAATTACACACATACACACATGAAGAGTTGATGGATCACCCCACTACCACCGATACTCTAGAATGCACCTCACATATCTTTCACACAAATGGCAAAGATATGCAACCTGAAACCTCCCAAACTCAAAGAGCATATCGAACTCAAGCTTAAATGGGCACCATTTGGATTTAATGCAAAGGTTTGATGGATCGCCTCCTTTCACCTAGATTGTAAAGTGCACCTAACTTATTTTGATGCAATGATATCTTCCTCAAGGTTAAAAAGTCTAAATTGTATCTATCTCAAAGTTTCACATATATCAAACATATACAACCTAAAAATCTTGAACTTTAAGTGCATACCAGACCAAAGTTTAGATGAATTTGTGATAGTGTACATAGTAAATGTGCTCAACACACCATTAACACACACCACTACCCCCAACATCATAAATTAGAATCCCACTAGCTTCTCTCGGTGTAAATAGATAACATAATTTAATGTGAAAAAAAACAAAATCATCATAAACATTGAAATGAATAATACTTACTGCATTAACAATTAAAAACACTTACCACCCAATATGGCATAGCACTAATTCTCTCGCTCAAGACGATCTAGATGAGATCATAACTAAAGAAAATACCAAGAGATATAATAAGGAGGATACCCCATGGTGGTATCTTGTTGCATATGAAGCCTGCCAGAAGACCCACGTTCTCTCCAAAGTCATTAGCCACTCCTAGGTTGTTCAACTGCTCTTGGCTTTAATTTGAAATCCCCTTCATCTTGTCTGAATACAAGGGAGAGCTGTATGGATTTCCAGAGGCTATATGAATCCAACCATCAGCTGCAAAACTCAGCCATGGGGTTATCTTGGCTGATGAGTTTAATATAGACATCACTCAAATAATATAAACAGTTCATATAAAGGATATGATACAAATCTTCCTTGTATATGGAATTTTATAGATCTTGGGCTGTCAAATGTAATGAACAAACATGAGGATGTGAAAAGATGGGAGATGAATGTTTATACCTCATAGAAAAGAGAATGAAAAATGTTGTTCATGAGTGAAGGTGATTGATTATGACAAATTTAGGATTATGTTGTCATACTATATATAGATCACGGAGGTTGCTTCTTTTCACGCTACACAGTTGAAATGGTAATTTTGGGGAGAAATGTTTGCAAAGTGAAATATTACTGACATGTTTATTTGCCAATGTTCATCACTCGTGAGTTTTCATATCATTAATAATGATTTAATTGGTTGTAAATGTTTTTTTTCACTTTCATTTAGGATGAGGGTGTTCAATATCCATCTCGTAGCATGGCTGCAAGGATATGTACAGTATACATCATTAGATTTGATCTAATTCTAAATCTAACTATGTATATTCTCAAAGTTCAGCATTAAATGTTGTAATTACATATGTATATTGAATGTCTTTGAGAAGTGTTATATATTTATGATAAATATATTAGTACAACCAGTTAGAATAATTTTCCAAAAAAAAAAAGGGAAGTAAAATATGTTGAAGTTGTGACAACTGAAAATGAGGAACAAATAGAAAAATTTACATCTTTATTGGAAGAAGTAGTGAGATTGATAACAAGTGTTTATCAACTAGAGTGGAAATATAGACATCGTGATCTAGAACAAGAAATTAACAATTGTTTTTATCAGGAGGAAATATGAAAGATAGAATTTACTAGTCATTTTCAATGATGTTTCAAGAACCGAAGTAGTGCAGCAAGCTCAGTATATCATCCTAGGATATGAATTATATACAGACAACGAAGATCCAATAGTCTTCACCATTTGAAATATTACTAGAGACTAATCTACTAGCTTAAAACCCAACAACATAAAGCTTTCATTAATTTTCTAATTTCTTCTATTCCTTTTCCCAAAGAATGTAAGACATGGTACCCTTTCCTTTCCTCTAAAACACCTTTCATGCATTTCAATGACTAGGCTCTGTTTTTTTTTACCTTCCCCTCTTCCTTTCTTCCTCCAGCTTCCCTGCACTCATTTTCCTTTTCTTTCCAAGTTTATATGCTTTGGTACATTAGTCATATTTCAAAGTGCATTTTCTTGTTACTAATAAAGATACTTCTGGTCTTTTGCAACATGTTGATTAACAATGAAAGAATCTTCTTATTAATTATTTCTAAGTATCTTATGGGATCAACACTTTCACATTGGTCATTTAAATTTGAAGTCCTTTTGAAATTACTACTGATAAAATGTTTCAGTTTAGTTGACTTTGAATAAAGTAATAAATCATGCGCAAATCATAGGTGAAGTAACTAACTTTAAATTGTAAAGAATATTGGATAGAAATGTTCCATGGGAATTTTAGACATGACCCCCGTGGGTGGAAATAATTGCATTGCAGCCATTGATCAAAACTAAATAATTGAAATTTACACCCAACTTATTTTAACCATGTGTACAAAATCCAGATTACTTGGGTTCCCTAGATGTATGCATTTAACAACAGAACTTGAATTCAATAGAGGCTTTGGTAGGTGTTGTAAAAATAGAATATCATAAAACAATGATACAAAGAAAAAAATCAAAACTAAATATTTTAAAACAGTGGGAAAGGGGATGAATACAAGTGAGTTGAGCATCATAAATTTGAGAGGGTGGAAGTTTGAAAAGCTAAAAGGTTGGAAATTTCTAGAACGCATCATAAAGGGATGGATGGAAGTAGAAGTACACAGGTGCAATGGTTGAATTTTGGTACTTAAAGAAATGATGACCTATTTGTACTAAATTAAGTAGGTGTATTGCTAGTTTTAGTCTTTATTTTTGAAGCATTACCATTCTCTTCATTTTATGAATTAATGAAAATGCAAACAACATTCCTATTGATATATATGGGAGAAAACTATCAAAATGCAAAAAATTCAAGAGCAATTTTTCTATAAAGGAAAATGGTCAAGACATGTACGAAGCTACAAATTTGGCTGGATTAATATTTTCCCCTTACCTTTGGATGTAGTGTTTTGAAGGTTTCAGTTAAGGATAGAGGATATCATATCATAACTTGAAAAACAAATCATTAATCCTAAATAACTAGGATAAGATATTTGCAAGACAGGGCATTTTTTCCATTTGAATAGGAGTATTTGAAGGCTAACGCCACCATTGAGTTTGCAAGCAAAAAGCTAATAGAGAGAATATACTTTCATTTAATATTTGATTTGTTTGTGAGAAGATATCCATGAGAGATGTATCCATACCTATTGTGGCAGGGCAGGACTTAGAAGAGTTGAAGACATATTTATTTAGTGAGCTTCGTAATTCAGAAGGAGCAAAGCGTCTACAGCAAAGATTTTGTGGTATGGAAGTTGCTTTAACTTTCAACTCCATGGTTGTTGTTAGAATCATTATGATGAAAAAATTGGTGGGTTCTCATATTATAAAATTGGTTTTCACATTAAAAAATTGGTTTTCATCCTAAAGTTAGTCTTAAGTCTCATAAAACACTATTATAGATGTACGATTTCGTGAATTAAAGGTTCCCTAACCATTTACACTCTTCTATAAGTCCCTCGACGGTGAACCACATCAATTAAAGGTTCATAAACATCAAACATTTTAAAATTATATGTCAACTATTGATGTTGGATTTCAGGATTGAGCATTCAGCTGTGAATCTTGCTGATTCTATTTAACAAGGTGGCCTACCTGCTGAAGGTAGCTCCCTTGCCCCAACTTTGATAGAGTTTGGTACAATATTTTTCAATAATTTTAGAAAGATTGTGAAATCTCAATTTTCCATCTATTACATGATGCATTTTTGGGTCTTTCAGACTGGAAAATCCTTTTCACCCAAGGGAATGCATGTGCTAGTTCTTGTTGGTAGAGAGACCATAGATCTGATAGCCATAGAGACATGCATTGAGATTGAGAAAGATGACAGGGAGACTGAGCAAGATGGGCCTAAGGAACAGTTGTCCAAAGAATCAACGCTTGACAGATGCTTTTGGATTTATGGAGGTCATGATCAAATTGAGGTAAGGTATTTTCTTAGTGTTCTATTATTTAATAGGATATCGAGTGTCATTTGAAGGTTTGAATACTTTTTATATCTGAAATATTTGGAATCTTTGTCAAATCATTATGCATTACTATGCAATAGAAAAAAAGAAAAATTATTATGAGAAGAGAAGGTTTCCTTTGATGGAATGCTCAAGCAGGTCCAACAGATATTTACATTAAGTAATGAAAGAAATGGAGGTAACTTGGAAATCAACACGGGTAAGAATGTTGAGAGTGCAGAAATGGGCAATGGAAATGAAAAAAAAAACCTTTTTGAATCCAGTGTCAGCAAAGCAGCTGATATGGTAGTAGGGTAATTACATTTAGCTATGGGCACATCAATGTCCTATGCTGTTGTTCTATAGTATGGTCATTGATTTGAGGCCTTGACAAATTTTTATTTATTTTTATTTTTCAGATTTATGACGGCACTTTGTAGACTTCCTCTTGATGAGGTAGTTTAGAAAACATTTGGTCATCTTGAGGTGATTAGAGATGAACCAGTGCATGTGAGATAAAATCCATAGTAACCCAATCTTTTCATAAATGTATTTTAAAGCAGAAATTTTATCCTTGATTTTGTTACAATTTCCATGGTATTATCTGATATTTACATAAAAGAACCTTATATTGTTCTGAATGTTTTTATTCCTTATTTTTGTAGAGGCTTTCAGAGCGTTGTTGTCTTGGGATATATGAGCTCCTTGTTCTTGGAAAATTTGTCCTGTCAACAAGTCCTAAGACATAAAGTGACAAAGTAATGGAATATTCTCTGAAAATTGAATGGCCAGATGATTATATTTTGAAGGAAAAGGTTATCATATTAAAATAACAGGCCATGACTGATGAAATTGAGGTTGTTTCAGATGGTTTTACGACTAGTATGCAGATATTACATTCCTAGAAGTCTTTTACTATTAGGAAACCTGACTATCCAACATGTCAAATGTGTTCAAATGGAAAAAAGTAACAAGAAGTAGTTATTTTCAGATTCGTGATTATAATAACTAGAAGTATTTTTTTGCATATAATAATATATATGATTTTATTCCAAAGTGGCCAGGTTGTATGGGTGTGGTTCATGTATGAATTTTGTTGTGTTGTTTTTGGAATCTAGGTGCAGGGGTTATGTCATGCCACTAATATATATATATATATATACACACACACACACACAAAGAGAGAGAGAGAGAGAGATAAAATTCATTAAATTTTTTGAGTGAATATAAAGTGAATATTCCAGAGTCAAGAGTCCAAGAAATAAAAATTCATGAAATGCTTTGAGTATATATAGATATAGAGGGTGAAATATGATGGTTTCTGGCTTGATGAATGAACTATGTCATGAACACTTTGATGCTGACAAGTTAAAAAGAACTGTTTATAATTTTCTTTTGTTTATATATAAAAATATATTTTAAACAAGGACAAGGTAGGCATGTAGGAATTTGGGAATGTTGATGTTATTTGATGGGTTTTTATCATATAGATGATTGAGTATAACATCACAATAGTTTTATGGGGAAAGGTGTTTTCATTGCAATGGTTGATGATATTTGATAGATTTTGATTATACTGAAGGTTGACTATAATATCATTGTGTTAGGGAACTATGTTCGAGTGGACTATAGACTTTTCTTGCCAGAGGAGGCTTATGCACATAATAAGATTTGAAGCATTTGTAGATATTTGAATATTAAAATGTTGACAAACACTAATATCAAGGCCAATGATAATGTATGAATGTGCCAAGGGTGTAGGAAGGAAATTTCATGGACAAAGATTGGGAAACATCTCTACTTAGATACCATCCTTTGGGAAAATCCAATATAGTATAAATACAATCATCCTCTATAGAATCAACCTAGTATTGCGTGAGAATTGTAACGTTGGTCCTCTATTGTCATTGTCTGCAGGGCCATAAAGGATCATTCTTCTTTTCATTTCACCTTCTATTGTTCCAACAAGGCTAGCTTGTCAAGTAGCTTCCTCTAAGGTTTCACTTCCCTCTTCTCTTTTGATTTATGTTTATTGCATATTTGGGAAAGTAGGTTTATATAGGTTTTCTCGCATACACAATTTAGACATTTTATTTTTTTGTTGCACCATCATTTCCAACTTGTGTTTGAGTGCATTTGTTACACTTTTGCACCAAATCATACATAGTATAATGGTGAGTCCACATGTAAAGAAATCTATTATTTATTCTTTTGGATGTTGGATTTGATACTTTATTAAATCATTCATTAGTTTCCGTAGTTTTCATGGCATTCACTAACCACATGACATATAGGGCTGAACTCCTTCACAGAATGCACTATGTATGCAGGTTTATAGCATATTTGTTTTCTGGATTCATTGATTATCTTTCCTGTTGAGATCCATTTCCTAGTTTAGAGATAAGTTTTAATTTACTTGGGTACTAATTAGTCTATATTTATCCATTCAAGTTTAATTTTAATCAATTCTTAAATTGAATTTGTTATATTAGATTTTCCCATTTTGCACGTGATCTTGGTTATTGTTGTTAGCTTTTGAACATTATAAATAATTTTCTTCAATGTTTTTCTACTTTACAAGTGATATATTTTATTGGATTTTGCAAGAGTGAGCTTAAATTGTAAGTGGGCCATTGAGTATGAAGAGCCTTCTGTCAAGGCTTTTCCATTCCGTATGAAGAACATGTTGTTGAGGGTTTCAAGATGCTAAGTATGGTTTTGAAGCTGCGAACGTGGGATCTAAGTATGGTTTTGAAGTTGTTGACATGGGATCTAAGTATGATTTTGCAGCCAAGTGCAAGTAGGATGGTTTAGTGTAACATTTTGAAAAGTGATGATTTTCTTGTAAAGTTATATGGAAATTAATATGAGTTTTTGAGAAAACTCATATTTATTGTAATACTTTTGGCATTTCATATAATATAAATTGTGTTTTAAAACTTATATATATGGATGTACTTTATATTATGTATGAGTGTTGTAATTATTAACTAATTAATGTGACACTGCATGATTTACATGTGTATTAGATATTATTTACAAGTGTTGTAATTAATTATTATGTGACGTTGCATAGATCACATGTGTATTAGATGAGGATAAATAATGTACGATTATTTTTTTAATTTAAACATAATATCATATTAGAATTTTATATTGATTAATAATGGACACCATTAAAACTACTAAAATATAATGACCGCACATAAAAGAACTAAAAATGTCTAAATTAGTGACCAATAAATGAGATTAATAACCAAAATTCACATATAAAATGAAAAAAAAATTGAGAGATACATGACCAAACAATGAGGATGTAAATTACCAAAACAATGACCAAAATTCGCATATCAATGACCAAAAAATAGATTTGGTGGCTAATTTATGGTATTTTATTACACAACCAAATTTGGTCATATTCTAGCTTGTCATGTGGTCATTAATTTGGTCATAAATGTGGTCATATTTTTTGTCATTGATTCAAATATATGACCAAATTAATGACCAACCGGCAAGCTATAAATGGCCAATTTTGGTCGTGTAATAAAAGACCGTAAATTAGCCACTAGTGATCGCCAAACCAAAAGTCGTCATTGATATGTAGATTTTGGTCGTTTTTTTGGTCACTAATATCTCATTTTATACTAGTTTAAGGATCAATCAATTACATGTTTAGTATCATAAACTTATTTCTTTAATAATGACGCATTGAAAACATTATGGACTCTTACGTGCATGGGTAATGCTAGCTCATATGCCATTGGCCCTTTCTTGGCAAGTATTTCCAAAGGTCCACAAAATCTAGGGGCTAACTTACCACACCTACACAAGCTCAACGAGCTTCATTTTTATTTTACTTTCAAGTAGACATGATCGCCTATTTGAAAGTCTTTATCTTTTCTTTTCTGATCCACATATATTTTCTCGTTGTCTTATGCTTATTTAAGGTTCATCTGGACCTTGGTAACTAGTTGTTCCAAGTCCATTAATAAATCAGACCCTAACATGAGCCAATCCACTGGGCTATCCCAAGAAACTGGTGTTCTACACTTTTGTCCATAGAGTAGCTCAAAGGGAATAATCTTGGAGGAAGCCAGATAACCGTTGTTATACGCAAATTCTACAAGATGCAGGTAGTCTTCCGACTTAGTGGGGTTATTCATGACATACATCCTAATCATGTCCTTGACAATCTGGTTTACTATTTATGTCTTCACGTCTATCTGTGGGTGATAAGCAGTGCTAAATTCCAACTGCATCTCTGATCTCGAGAATAAAGACCTCAAAAAGTTTCCTATAAAATTAACATCTCGATCCGAGATGATTTCCTTGGGTATCTCATGTAATCTAAATATCTCCTTCAAGAAGATATTGGCAATGTTCACTGCTTTGTAGGTTGGCTTCACAGGAATGAAGTGTGTTGCTTTCTGCAAGAGGACTCCTCCAAGTCCTTCCTTACTTGCATCTAGGCAAACAACAAAATCCCCATCGGGATCCACAATTCGTAGTATCGGTGCAGTCATTGAAATTTGTTTAAGCTTTTGAAAAATTTCTTTGAAATTAGTAGTCCATAAGAACATATTTTCTTTCTTTTGCAAAGCAGTCATGGGGAAGGAGATTCTCAAGAAGTTCTCAATGAAATTTCAATAATATTTGACTCATCCCAAAAAGGACCTAATGTCGGTGACACTAGTAGGGGTAGGCCAATCCTTTATGAATCTATTCTTTTTCAGGTCCATAGCTATCCCTGTCTCAGAGATAATGTGACCTAAGTACTGTATTTGTGGTTTCTAAAATTCACATTTACTAAACTTAGCGTAAAGATGTTGTTCTCGCAACACTCGTAGTACTATGTGAAGGTGTTCTTCATGTTCCTCTTTATTCTTGGAATAAACCAGGATGATGTCTATAAAGACAAAAATAAACTTATCCAGATATATACTGAATAGGTTGTTCATCACACACATAAATTCTACGGGTCCATTGGTCAACCTGAATGACATCACTACAAACTCGTAGTGTCCATACCTTGTACAAAATGTAGTTTTGTGAATATCCTCATCGTGAATCCGTACCTGATGGTACTCAGATCAGAGGTCAATCTTTGAAAATATATTGGCACCTCCCACCTGATCGAACAAGTCATCACTTCTAGGGAGTGGGTATCGGTTCTTTATATTCATTTTGTTCAACTGGCGGTAATCGATGCACATCCCAATCATACCATATTTCTTCTTTGAAAATAGTATCGGTGCTCCCAAGGAGACACAATGTGTCAGATATACCCTTTCTCTATCAACTACTGCAACTACAGCTTGAGTTCCACCAATTCTGGTGCACTCATGCAATAAGGGCTTTGGAAGCCAGAACAGATCCTGGTGTCAATTCGATGGAAAAGTATAGGTCTCATTTCAGAGGTAATCCTAGGATTTCCTCGGGAAACACATCCTTGAATTCTTCAAGAACGAGAAATTATTCAATGCGTTGTTCCCTTTCAAACTCTATGTCTCAAATGTTTACTGCAAATAACTTGTAGCCTTTCTTAATGCATTTCTTTGCTTGTAAGGAATATATTTTCCTTACATAAACTTTCTTTGGAATTCCATGAACCTTCACTTGGTTCCCTTGGCTATCAATACACAAGATTGACTTTTGTAAGCAATCAAGCATGACATGGTGTTGTTCCAACTAGTCTATGCTAATAAGTATATCATACAATCCTAACGGTAGGATGTTCAGGTTTACCTTTGTAAGAAAACCATTCAGGTTTACTTTACAATCTTTAACTATTTCCAAAAAATTTCATTTCATACCTGTGGCTAACTATACCAACCAAGGTTTATCATGCTTTACTTTGCCTAGTTTGCATACATCAACAATTTTAGGCAAAACATAACTTCGACAAGCACTGAGATAAATAAATATTGAAATAGAAGTGATCAAGATCTTACCTTCTATCTCAACCATTGTAGCTTGACGATCTTCGTGTGAGCCATCCAATGTGCATAAATCCCTAGTGTTCCAGCTATGTCTTCTATAGTTGGTTCTTCTTCTAAGTTTTGCAATACCCCACTGGTATTGCTCTTACAATATCGGGCATAATGAGGCCCATTGCGTTTACAGCACTTGATTTGTAGCAGAGTAGCATTAGCTCCACTTTCTATTGGCTTGTTACCATTAGGAGCTAGTATTTATGCCGTTGTATGAGATTTGTTAAACTTCTTGTTTGCTAGAAAAATTTTATTCTTCTTTCTATACAGTTGTGGGTTAAACCCAGGTTTGTGGTTATCAGAAAACTTCTTAGACTTGTCTTTATTTTGGTTCATGTTCTCTTATCGTAGCTTCCCATGCTCATAGCAGAGTCTGGCCTTATGCAGCGTGGTATCCAAAAAAATTTGGCATTTCGAACTCAATCCTTTCCCGAAAGTTGGGAGGGAGACATCCTAAAAACTGTTGGATCTTTCCCTTTTCATCCTTAATGTATGGTACATAATGTAATAGATCTAGAAATATGTTAATAAAAGTGTTCATATTCATTAATCCCATAAGTAGCTCGTGAAACTCTTTCACCTTTCTGTCGAAGAACCTTTCTAACATATATTTCTCTTGGAAGATTTTTTGGAAGTTATCCCAATGTATTTCTCTTAGCTCATATTTCTTGGTGTGTTTCAAATCTCTCCAACATCTTGTTGCTTTTCCATTCAAATTATAGATGGAAAGTCGAGCCTTCATCTCACTTGAGCAGTTATTAACTTGGAAATATTTGCCCATTCCCATCAACCATTCTTCAGATTTTTCCCCAGTGTTTACTTCACCTTCATAGGTCGGGGCTCTTATTTTTCTAAACTTGCCCTGAAGAATGTCATTGCTTCTTTGTTTATTTCTACATGGAGAAAGAGAGACATCCTAAAAGCACTGTGATGATCCCCTTTCGGAGCCTCAATGGTAGTTTCTTCTTTTTCCTATTCTCTTGGGCTACTGACCCATTTCTGGTAAGGTTCTCTTTTGGACCTATTTGTGGACTGAGTAGGTTTACCCTGCGGGCTTCCTCCTGTCACATTTCTTAGTAATGATTCATTAATGGCTTGTCATTCTTTCCTTTTGTTCATACTATCTTCTCTAAGACTTTGCAATTCTGCTTGAAGACTTGTATGTTATTCAAAATATCAAAATTTATTTGCACGACCAATTATGCTTCCTGGGTGGGGGTGTTCATCTTTCCTTGTTGGATGTTATCCTCTTTAGTATCCATACTGTGAACTATTATGTAAAAATTCCTGTAAATGCAAAAAAGTTAATAACAGGAAAATTTCCGTTTGGAATAAATTTTAATAACATACTTTATTTTCGTTGCGGTGAATGCTTGGTCTGCCCATAGGTCTCTTAGTATTGGAACTGGGCTTTGATACCACTTCTAAAGTCCCCAAAAATTGAAAACAAAAAAAATTATTAGGCTAGTAAAAATTGCCTATGCTGGACATTATTGAACTTGCGGAATATAACATACACTAAGTGTACCACTATTTCATCGTAAGTTGTTCTTATGTTCTACCTTCTTACTTTCAATTACGATTATTACTATGTTTTACATTATGGTGTTGTAATGATGATTACTAAACTATTCTTACGTTTATACATTGATGGGTATGTGTAATTACTTGATCATATACTTTGTTCATTTCTTCATATGTTTACTCGTGAAAATTTCTACTTGTCTAGCGATCTTACTTAGTTCAGTTTGAACTAAGGCACTTCTTTCATTTTACGTGCAGCTTACATTTAGTGACAAGACTTGCTATGGGGTGCTGAACATTTTTTATCATTAATACACCTACATGTTTTTATTACTGTGTCTTACAGTCTTAAGTTAGTGGCAAGGTAATTACCATTTTTAATATTTGTATGACCTAGATTAATTATCTAAGTGACACTTATTTTTCCTATTGTTATTATTAGTGCATGTTCATAACCTATCATAATTGTTCTACATATTAAAATTATTAACCTATCCTTTTATTGTTCTTCACAGGTTTATAAATTTGGTTAAAAGCCAATTATGGACTCTATACAGAGCAATATTACCATCGAATATTTCATATCCCATGGTCCTTAGATTAGAGCCTAAGAAAATCGTAAAGCAATGGTTTGAAGGCTTAGAGCCTAAACTATACGATCCATATAATAATTACACCTTTCATTGACTTATGGGTGGCAAGTATATACTATGGTTTATGAGGTTTAATCTCTTCCATGGAATTGGAAGGTATACGAAATCGTAACGTAGCATGACTATAGAGAAGTGGGTTTTGGAGTTTAATATGGGTAACAAGCTAGCACCATTAATGCACCTTGGATTTTGTGGAAACCCAAGATTAGGGATTGGCTCACAATGGACTTGGTCATTTCGCTTTGTTTGTTTGCTCTCATCACTGCTCAGTGTGGTGAAGGTGACTTCCAAGACGTCGAAGGTATGTGTCGTTTGGTTTCACTGCATTATGGGTTGTATGTTTCCTGCTATGGACATCATACTTCTAATTCTCGTTGTCATGTTTTGGTTGCATGTGACAGGACTGGGGAAAAGTTGTATGGTTGGTAGCATGACTGCGAGCCATGGGATAGAATTACCATTACGGTAAGCCTGCTAATCAAGTCGATACTTGTCGTCTCTTGGCTTGAGACTAGGTTTCAGCTTGTCGGGGGTTAGTCTACTTGTGTTTGGTTTTATGGTTTCATTTAGGTTTTAGGGGTTTGTATGTATCATGGAAAATATATTTTGGTAACACCACAGCATTGAGTTTTAGTGTTTGGATTTTGTTTTCCCTCTGACCTGTATTTAATAATGAAATGGGATGTAATTTTAAAGAGGACATCTAGCCATAAGGAGAAACTTGATTCCTTTATAGGATCTGCATGTAAACTGTAAATTTGGGGTTTGATTTATAAAATATACACAGTGGTGGCACCATATCTTGTAATGGCGCCACGACCATTGGACGACTATGTAAATTTGATTTAAGACTTATAATTTTTGTGTATACAAATCTATACTGGGTTTTTGTTATTTAAACTTGGTTTTTATGTGGCGTTTTCCTTTGGGGTTATACTGTGTATAATTGATTCCATTATTTGTATTAGCTATGAGAATTCATATGTTGATAGCATGTGGTTGAATCCCTGCCATGAATGGCATGAGCATTTTCCATGGTTTCTGCAATAGCTTAGAAGGTTTAGACTTACAGTTGGTGTTTATAATGTGTAATGCAAATGTATGGAAGACTCTTTGTTAATTTTATATGTGTTACTTAGAACATTAAGAAGGCCATGGGTGTAAACCCTGAGTGGCAATCGCTTATGTAGGTGGATTTGTTGATAAGCAAAGAATCATTATTTAATTTATTACATGATCATTTATGGGCCGTGGCCATGGATTTATAGTGTGTATGGCTTATAAGGGTCCTACGACCTCTATGTTAAAAGATTAGTTCAATTTACAGCCGGCATACCAAGTGCATGTAGCATGGCTTTGTGTAACAATAAAAATACCTCAAAGAATTCAATCCTGGGTCCCTGCTTCTAATGAGGGTTATAATTGGATTACTATGCATAACATTATTATGGCTATTAATATCAAAAGAACTGTACTTTCTTTTATGTGTGTGAAAGTGGCAATTGGTTGTCTACGGGAATCGTTCCTATGACCTTGGTGCAATGGATTGGTTATTATATGATTTCTATATATAGATAATAATATGGGTTCTTATTTAGGCATTCCGAGTTTCCATGGGACTCGATCCCGTGAACTCATTGTGCTTATAGGGTTCTTAAATTAGTTATTGTAATGCTACTTTGGTTACTTTGTTTATATGATGGCTGTGATTAATATTAGATGAAACTATTTTTATTTATGGCATACAGTTCTAGACTCTAGTTATGTAAATTTGTAATATTATAGGATTGTGAAATATGATTTGGAAAAGGAACTAGAGCACAAACCAATGAATGGTATCGATACTTGCTATATCTATTTAATTATTATAATGTTTATTTTAGTGGAAATGATTTGGTTATTAGTAGAAGTTTGTTTATGCAGACCTTGAAAGGTCTTCGATGGTCTTTAACTTGATTTAATATGGAATCTTTATAATCCGTACTTAGAGGTAAATATTGTGTTGTAGATTCGATTTATAATTATATTTCTTAACTGTTAGTGTATATATATATATATATA
The DNA here is from genome assembly GCA_001517045.1 of Pseudotsuga menziesii. Lineage (NCBI taxonomy): Eukaryota > Viridiplantae > Streptophyta > Pinopsida > Pinales > Pinaceae > Pseudotsuga > Pseudotsuga menziesii. The sequence goes on along the minus strand of LPNX010090218.1, from coordinate 244,390 downwards.
TATATATATATATTTACTAGTAGTAAACTGGTTATATACTAATAGTATACTAATTAGTTTGTTGTTAATATATTTAGATGATACTAAATTAAATCTAAGTTTTAGTTGAAACATGGATCTGACCTAGTAATTATTTGAACATGGGTTTGCTGAGAGATGAAATCTGTCAATAGAGTATATAGGAGAAAGAATAGATAGGTAATAGATCTGGAAGGAAACCTAGTTTGTAGGAAACAAAGTTTAAATAGTAAGGATAATACAGAAGTAAAACTAAGGTGCAAAACCATTGATGAACAATTACACATGAATTAGAATTGTAGAAGTAAACTAAATGAATAAACCTTGGATAAATCTAGCATAGGAAATAATTTACACCCTAGGGTTATTATTTTAAAATGTAAACCCTATAAAATTTAAACAAAAACAAAACACATAGGGATAGTCAATGTAATGTAATCATTTAGATATCATAGCCAGCAGTGATTCTAGGAAAATGGAACAGGCGGTCTAGGGCTTCATACCTGTAAATTTGAAGCTCCTTTAATGGTTGATCCTACACACTCAAATAACCAGTATTAACAATTCATAGGAAGATCTTACCTCTATATTAAATGAACGAATCACTTGGAAACTACCACATTCCGCCTAGCCATGACCCGAAACCGTTCTTGGTTTCAAGCTGAGTCTCCTTGAGCTGGTTCCAACATGCAAGTATCTTAGAGCTCCTATGGTAGGGTTTACTATCTAGTATATCAGGTCTAGACTAGTTCTCCTTTTTGCTTCCATGAAAATGTTCTCCAATATTTCACTTGAGAGAAAACAGAAGAATAATGACTCCCCAAGGATAGATCAAAACCCCAAGAATTTCCTTGGATTGAGAATTTATAGACAAATTTTTTAGTCAAAGGGATGATTGAATCAAGAAACCTTGATTTCTTGATTTAACCCTTTTTAATTAATTTGGGTAATTTTTTTAATACTTTGACTTAGGAACTTTAAACTAGTTCCTAATTAGACTTTTGTAGGTATTGTACCATTTATTATCTTTTAATAATAAATAATAATGGATGGAGATTTTCTTTCTTTCTTTCATCATTAACATTATTACTATATTTATTCTTTATACATACCATGTATAAAATCTGTAATAATATAACATTTGTTAACATTTGTCTTTGGGCATCATATACCATGATCCAATTAAACTTTTTTATTAAGGTCAAATAGGTAGATGGTTGGGTCTACTAGACTAGGAAACTCTAAACATTCTTGCATTTTGGATTCCCTCGTATAACATGGTAGTTCTTCAGTACTCGATGAGAATACACAAATTCAAAATTTTATTTAGTCACTTCAAATAAATAAGTCTCATGAGATCAATATTTTTCTCGAGTCGTTTTCACTCGAAAATTATTAAATTCTTTTCAGTAACTCCTAGCGCTTACCGGAGCCTATACTCAACACTAAAACAAGGAGTTACAAAATTAGTGCAATTCTAGAGATCTTTTTCTCAACAATAATGCTAGCATGTACTTGTACAATACACCAAGGGATATAATGGCCAAGGATTTGATGTTCTAGAGCTTATGCTCAACATCAACATGGAAGGCTCTAGGTCTTATGCCCAACACTTCCAATTATATTTTCATCTGTTCTATATATTCTCACTCAACACAAATGTAAGTACTCATGTGCTCCAGAGCTTCTTTCTCAACACAAAAAATTAATTACCCATGTTCTCTAGAGCTCCTCGCTCAACACAAAACATTAATTACCCATGTGCTCCAGAGCTCCTCCCTCAACAAAAATATCGCTTCAATCATGTGCTTCAGGGTCCATGCCCACCACAAAGAAGCATATATATATCATCAATAATTGGATCACAACCAATATATATAAAAAATAGTCATGTTCATATGCAGTGGGGTCTACGACCCAATATATCAAAATAAAAAATCAAGATAACATCATAATCAATAGGCTCATGCCTATAAGTGTTAGGTCCAAAATTCGGGATATTACATACTTGTATCTAATAATCGATGGAGTTAAGCCCATAGTTGTATCTAATAATATAGTACTTGAAGATTACTTTCAAATTTTACAACTATCACTAATTGTACTTATCACATGTTAATTAAGCTATTCTTTATTATTTTAAATTCCTAATTATTAATTTTGGACTACGCCCATAGAATCAATCTGGATAGTATAGGTATTTCATTCTCGTTTAAATTTAGATGAAGCCCATAGAATCAATCTAGACATTCCACTTGTCTCATTCACATTCGTAAATGAAAAAACATAGTCCACCCCAAAATTCTAAGATATATACGCCTACCCGCGTAATTATCACTACCATGAATTTTCCTAAATTTGTGTTTATTTTATATGAACATAGTGGTGATAATTTAACATCAATATCTCTTATTTTAACACCTTTTGACATAATTGTATTAATATTATAACCATTGAACTCATGTAATATCCCGAATTTTGAGCTTAACTATAATGGGCATGAGCACCATTACACGGGAGTTAGTTTGATGTGTATATTTGTATATTGGGTGTAATTCCCCACTACACATGATTTATGTTGATTAGTTCGATATATTGGGCATAAGGAAATGCATATGCTTTATTATCATGTGTGTGATTGTATATGTTGAACATGGACCCTGATGGACAAAGATTATTGTTGTAGTATGATGTACTAGATGTATTATGTGATTTACCTTAATGCATATACTTAGATTATTATTGTGATAAAATGTGAAAAAGAATGAATGCATGATTGAGTTCTATAGGGTATTGGGCGTAAACACTGAAGCACATGAGTGATGAGATTTTGTGTTGAGCGCAATCCCTAGAATACATGAGTTATGAAATCTTGTGTTGAGCATAAGCTCTGGATCACATGAGTTAGGAGATTTTGTGTTGAGCATAAGCTCTGGAGCATCGAATCCTTGGCCATTGTATCCCTATGTGTATTATACAAGTACATCCCAGTATTAGTGTTGAACGAGAGGATCTGGAATTGCACTTAGTGTAACTCTCAATTTTTAGCGTTGAGATTTGGCTCTGAATAGAGATAGAAGTTACTGAAATTAAGTTGTGTTGAGTGAAGAACGACTCTGAATAACACCGACCTTTATCATACTTATTTTTATTTTTATTAAATGAAATATCATATCTACTTCTAATCAAGTATTGAAGAACTACCAAAATACATGAGGAAATCCAACATGCAAGGAGGATCTTGAGTTTCCTAACTTAGTTGAACAACCCTACCTAAGGCCTTGATAAAAGAAATAGTATAAACTAAGGAAAGTATCAAGTAAATGAGATCATGTTATATGACGCATAAAGAAATATTATATATATTATTAATAAAAGAATAATTATATATATTTATATATATAATAAAATAAAGATAACTAAAAATAATAAATAAGTTGTCTATGTACTTAGTATTTACTAAAATGATTAAATAAATATTCAATCTTAAAAGTCAAATTCGGAACTAGAAAAAAGTTCCTAAGTTAAAATAATTGTTAAATCCACATAAATCAATTCAAGGTTATTTTTCAAGAAAATAATGGATTATTGATGTAACTGAAGTTTTAAAACAACTTCCCTTTCCTAAAGATTGTCTATCAGGTCGAAATCCAAGAGACGACTTGGGTATCTAATTTGATCTAATCGGAGCTGAACATTTATCCCTAAATATTTTTGGATAGCATTTCCAAAAGCCAAGCAATCTGATATAGAGCCTCATATTCCAAATAAGATCAGCCTCACCTTTAGGAGCTGTAGACTACTTGCATGTTGGAGATAGCTCGAGGGGATCCATATTAGAACTACGAACGGTTCTGGGTCATGGTTTAGAGGAACATGGTAGCTCCAAATTTATTCGGTTAACAAATCTAAGGTCAAAGATAAACTAGTTTTTATTAATTCTGTGTGTTTAAGTGTGCATGGATCATAGCCATTAAAACAAGTTGAAAAGTTGCAGGTGTGAGCTTTCTACTTCTCCGAGTATGTTAATTATGTTTACAAGTTATAATTATAATATTTTTTCTCTCTATTTAAATATCTGCAATATTTATTTTCTAGTTGTTTATAATTGTAATATCTAGAATTTTTTACCTGAGACTTATGGGCATAAGCCTCATTTCTTATGATGTTGCTTTGATGTTTTATTTTTTATATTGGGAATAATACCCCACTGCACATGAGAATGATGATTTGTTTGATATATTGGGTGTAAGGAAATTGCATATGTTTTATGTATATGATTTCATGTGTTGGGTGTAGACCCTGAAGCACATAATTGATGAATTTTTTGTGTTCAGTGCAAGATATAAGGCACATGAGTATTTCATGTTTTGTGCTGATCAAGAAGCCCTGGAGCACATGAGTATTTGATGTTTTTTGTTGAGCAAGAATCTCTGGAACACATGAGTATTTAATTTTTTCATTGGGAGAGAGGCTTTGGAGTGCTTGAGTATTTTAAATGTTTGTGTTGAGAAAGAGGCTCTAGAGAACATGATTTATGAAACCTCTGTGTTGAGCAGGAAGCTTTGAAGCACATGGAAATATAAGAATTATAAGTGTTCGAAATAAGCCCTGGAGCTTTCCAAGTTGATGTTGAACATAAGCTTTGGAACATGAGATCCTTAGCCATTGTGTCCCTAGGTGTATTCTACAAATACATCCTAGCATTAGTGTTGAGCGAGGAGATCTGGAATTGCACTAAGTTTGTAACTCTCTGTTTCTTAGCATTGAGTATGGGATCCGGATAAACGCTAGAATTTACCAAAAAATTAATATGATTGAGTGAAAATGACTCTAATAAACATTGATCACATTTTACTTATTTTTAAGTGCTTAAATGAAATTTTGAATTTTTGTATCTCATCAAGTACTGAAGAGCTACCATGTTATAGTTGACATAGCCCCTAATTGAAGGCCTTAATAAAT
>LPNX010090218.1:216255-239309 GCA_001517045.1 Pseudotsuga menziesii | reverse complement strand
ATATAAGAGTAACTATTGGTAATACTACTAGTAACCATGAATAATAATGAAAGGATCTATATACTACTATTATCACTAATGTTAATTAAATATTAAATAAACTACAAGAGTTAAAGTAGGAACTAGTCAAAAGTTTCTTAATTAAATATAAATAAATATTAAAATTACCTAAATAAAGTAAAAATGGTTATTTCAAGAAAAAAAATGATTCTTGATTTAACAGCCCCTTTTTCCTGAAAAGTCTGTCTATAAAGACCCAAGCCAAAGAGAGGCTTGGGATATTTTCATTATCCCATAATTTTACGTGATTATTCTCAAGAGAGTTCTTGGAGAACATTTTTCCCAAGAGGAAAAGGAAATTGATATAGAACCTGATATCGCATATAGGGAAGCCTTACCTTAGGAGCTCTAAGCTACTTTCCTGTTGAAACAAGCTCGGGGGGGGAGGGGGGGGGGGATCCATATTGAAATGAGGAATGGTTCTGAATCATGGTTGGGTGGAATGACGGTAGTTCCCAATTTATTCGGTTATCTGAAAAAGGGTCAGAACTGTGTATGTACTTTTTAATGTTGGGTGTTTGAGTGTCCATATTTTCCATCCAATAAAATAGCTTCAACTTGTAGGTACGAGGTTTCTTTATTTTCCTTATAATTTACACAGGTTTTCTTATTAAATAAAGAGATTAAATTCTGGAAGGATAAATAGTATTTTTCTGCTATAGTTAGGTTATTTTATTAACTCAAACATGATATTCTAGTTAGGGAAATATATATATTTTATTCATGTTTGTAATGATAGACAAAAACCTATACTCTTATCAGTTTTCGAACCATAGGAGGATTTGGTCTCTTTTATTTCTGCATTATTCTTTCATCATTTACATGTAAATTTAAGTCTTCTCTAAAGAGCATTTGGTTTTAATAAAGTTCAATTTATTTAGGTTAGCTAGATTTCTCATCATTTTCAAACTTATATACAAAAGTAAAACATATATTTTATCTAATTAAATGTCTTCCACTACTAGCAGATTTCATATTTCTAGCAAGCTTATTATTTTTAACCATCGAAACTATTACATACAGTTGTAGCTTAAATACTATATTGCATAAAATACAAATGAAATACTATTGCTAAAACTTAAACCATTGTAGCATAAACAAGATAAGCAGAGTTAACACATTTAAACCTACCAAATATCATAACGAATATAATTATTAAATAAACACCACACAATAATTTCCATTTTATAAAATTATCTATATAACGTTCGAGCCATCGAGAGCTGTCAAGGTCCGGCCGTAGGCATGATTATTATAACAAATATCACTACTATCTACTACTAAGATAAGAATAGACTTTTACATAATACAAAGAAAATCTTAAACAACATATCCATCTAAAAATATCAATGATAGAATCCTCTTGGCATATATTCCAAAATGAAAACACACACACGTAGTATTGAACCGCCAATCCACACATTCGATAGCCCAGGATCTAATTTTGTAGGCTCTCCTTTTATTTATAAACAAATTCTCTATAAAAAACATGCTAGCTGTAGGATTCGACTTGTGAAACACCAACGTTGTAAAGCCATACAATTTTTCATATAATCATTAAAAACTATGCTATCAAAACTAAATGCACCGAGTAATATCCATCAATTTATACATGGCTTGTTAGTTTTTCAACATTAAGCTAGCATTATGTTAGGATCTTTACTGAGAGAATAAAAAGTATAGCAATCAAACACAAGAGACAATGAACACAATGTTTTTGATCAGGGAAACCATAAATGGAGAAAACCCCGCAACTTCCTCAGAGATAGAAACAACAAAACATGTAAAACCCCAAAACAGTAAGATGCACTCCCGACAGTAGTAATCTTCTTCTTGTCTAGCCCTAGTGTCTTCTCCTTCCTCAACTATGCGCTACACTTAAGTGTGTGAGTGATGTGTGCTAAATAGAGATCCCAGATCTCTATTTATACTAATCCCAATATGACTAAAACCCTACTAGGTCCGACCTCTACTTGGAGAGTCTAATAACCCTAGTGCACAAAAATGCGGGGATTTTAACCCTTACACAATCGGAGGGTTACCCACTATGACTTGACATGAATTATTTACATTATTGATTCTCTCGATTAGAACATCAGGGAATGACAACATGACTCAAATACATAATAGATACATCCCAAAATAAACATCGGGTTACAATACATAAGATACATAGATGAATACATTCTGAAGTTACAAATACATCAACACTCCCTCTTAACTAGGAAGGTATTCTTTCGACACAATTTTCAACACTGGTATTCTTCTTTGTATCAACTGGATCATCTCATCATCTGCATCTTGAGTCTTCTGAGTCTTCAAGTCATCTTCATCTTCAACTCATCTTTTGCCTTCAAATTTAGATCATCTCTCGATCTGGATCATCATCACTGGACTGGATCTGGATCATCACTTGATCTGGATCTAGATCTGGATCATCTCTCGATCTAGATCAACATCACTGGATCTGGATCATCACTACTGGATCTAGATCATCACTCGATCTGGATCATCATCACTAGACTGGATCTAGATCATCACTCGATCTGGATCTGGATCTGGATCATATCTCGATCTAGATCATCAATCCTGGATCTGGATCATCACTTGATCTAGATCTCTCGAAGTCATCATAACTGGATCTGGATCATAGCTTGATCTAGATCTCACCTCATCATCAACATCATGTGTGTGCTATCTCATCATAGGAAGTTATACAGACCCAGCCTTCTTTCATGTTGGGTGTATGCCTACCTCCTCGTAGGTCTTTGGCAGCCCTTATATCTGACCTACTTGTCAGAATGGCCAGCACTCACATTTGACCTGCTCATCAAAAAGGCGGTAGCCCTTTTATTTGATCATATAGGACCTAATCTTACAGTCACATCAGAATGGCCAGCACTCACATCTGACCTACTTGTCAGAAAGGCGGTAACCCTTATATCTATGTAGGAGCTCATCCTACATCAGAATGGTCAACACTCACATCTGACCTGCTCGTTAGAAAGGAAGTAGCCCTTATATCTGTCCTACTCGATAGAATGGCCAGCACTCACATCTGACCTACTCGTCAGAATGGCGGTAGCCCTTACATCTATCCTACTCGATAGAATGGCCAGCACTCACATATGACCTACTCGTCAGAATGGCGGTAGCTCTTACATCTGTCCTACTCAACAGAATGGCCAACACTCACATCTAACCTACTTGTCAGAATGGTGATAGCCCTTACATATGTCCTACTTGACAGAATGGCCAACACTCATATCTGACCTACTCGTCAGAATGGCTCTGGGACTCATCACTTTCCCTTGGAGGAAACCTCAATCTGGAGAACACCAAGCTTCTCCCTAAAGTACTCGAACTTCACTCTGGCTAATGGCTTCATCAACACATCAGCTATCTATTCCTCTGTCGCAACATATTGGAGCTTCACTGCTCCCTTATGCACCATATCCCTAATATAGTGATACTTGATCTCGATATGCTTCGACTTGTCACGGAACACTAGATTCTTTGACAACTTCATGCAACTCTGATTGTCACAATATATACAAGTAGCATCCAATTGGAGATCAAATATATCAGATAGTAGCTTCCATAGCCATACTGCCTCACAACTAGCTGAACAATATGCAACATACTCTGCTTCAGCTGTACTCAGTGCCACACAAGATTGTTTCCTACTAAACCAATAGATCACACCTGATCCCATACTGAATCAACACCCTAAAGTGCTCTTCCTATCGATGGCACTACTTTCCCAATCTGAATCAACATAACCCTCTAGGTTAATCTTTTGATTCGCATCATACTTGAGCCCATAATCAATTTTACCCCTCAAGTACCTCAGAATATGCTTTGTAGAAATCAAGTGAACATTTCTCAGATCTGTCAAGAACTGGCTCAAGGTGTTCATAGCAAAGCAAATGTCTGGTCTCATGTTCATCAGGTACATCAATGACCCAATCATCTGACGATACATCGTAGCATCAACCATCTCTGAAGAAGCATCATTCAATAGCTTCAGGTTTGATTCCATAGGTGTGGCCATAATCTTTCAGTCCATCATCCCAAACCTCTTCAGGATCTCTACTGCATACTTCCCTTGTCCAACGAAGATTCCATCCGCACTCTGCCACACCTCCATACCTAGAAATTAATGCATCATGCCCAAGTCCTTCATCTCAAACTCAGCAGCAAGCTTTATCTTTGTATCAGTAATCAACCTATCCATACCTGTCAAAAATAGATCATCTACACATAGTAGAAGCATCACTGGGTTGCCATCTTCAACCTTGTAGTAAAGGTTGGAATCTTCTTTACTCTTGGTAAATCCCAAACTGGATAGAAAACTATCAATTCTGCTGTACCATGTCCTAGGTGCTTGTTTCAAACCGTACAGATCTTTCTTCAATATGTATACATGAGACTCCCTGTCATGTGTCTCAAAACTGAGTGGTTGTTCTACATACACTTCCTCTTCCACTTTACCATTCAAGAAAGCAGTCTTGACATCCATTTGGTGTATCTTTCATTTCATCACTGCAGCCAGAGCAAGTACTAATCTGATCGAAGTGTATCGGGCTACAGGTACAAAGGTCTCTTCATATTCTATTCCCTCTTTCAGAGAGAAACCTCGAGCTACAAATCTTGCCTTATACTTTTCAATGCTACCATCTATAACATGCTTGATCTTGTAGATCCATTTGGAAGTTACAACTAACTTCCTATATGGTCTTGGGACAACATCCCAAACATCATTCTTCATGATCGATTGGTATTATTCGATCATAGCATCCTTCCATTCTTTCTGTTCTACCGCTTCTTCATAATTGGAAGGTTCTTTATCAATGAAATCACATAGTAAAGCTACATACCCGGAACATGATTTGGTCCTCTTTCTTTCTCTATGATTCTCTTCTGGAGCCCCATATCTTTCTGCACCTTGGATAATTTCTCGTACCCAAGTAGGTTTCCTCTTATGAGGATTCTTCTTCAGAGGTGGATCTACAGGTCTTTGTGGTTCTTCAAATTCTCAATCTTCTTCTCAAGTTTCTTCATTCATGATTGTATCATGAATTCTTGGTGCTTCTCATTCTTCAGGTTCTTTAGCAGGTCTCTTTCTGGATTTGTTGTAAGCTGTGTCTTCATCAAATGTCACATTCCTGCTGATGTCAATCTTCTTATATCCTGGGAAATATATTCTGTAAGCCTTCAATCTTTGAGAGTATCCCACAAATATACCCTTCTTTCCTGAAGGATCTAATTTAGTCCTCTTTTCTTTTGGAATGTGGATGTACACAGGACAGCTGAATATTTTGAGATGGCTGACTTCTGGTTTCTTACTGGAGAAGACTTCTTCATGAGTCTTGTTCTCGAGTACTCTGTGTGGAGTACGGTTCTGTACATACACCATTGTTCTGGAAGCTTCCACCCAAAGATGCATAGGAAGGTCTTGATCATGAAACATTGCTTTTGCAACTTCCATGATAGTTCTGTTCTTTCGTTCTGCAGCCCCATTCTTTTGTGGATTATAAGGAGTGGACAACTCCCTCTTAATCCTTGATTCTTTGCATAGCTATTTGAATTCATTTGAAGTGAATTCTTCACCATTATCTGATCGAATGGTCTTCATCTTATTTTTAGTATGGTTTTCGATCAAGGCTTTGAATTCTTTGAACTTACTGAATACTTCGTCTTTGTTCTTCATGAATTAAACCCATGTCTTCATAGAAAAATCATCAATAAAGGAAACATAATATGCATACCCACTTAGAGAGTTTGATGACATAGGACCGCATACATCGGAGTGGATGATTTCCAAGATTCCTTTTGCTTTGCTTTAACTGCATGGAAATGTCTTCTTTGTATTCTTTCCTTTCGCACATCCTTTGCAGACCCCATCATGTTTGGCTTGAATTTATGGAAGACCTTCGACAGCTTTGCTTGCAATAGGTAGTGATCTTCAATGCACATGTGCAAGCCTTCTATGTCAAAGTTCACTTGGCTCTGCTATGTCATGGACCAATTCTTGTTCTGGATGGCCCTTTAATTTGTACAATCCTCCTTCTTGTTCTCCAATCACTACCGCATCATTGATAGTCTTTCCTTTTGGCCACATGATGACTTGACCATCTATGAATGCAACCTGCATTCCTTTTGCATCTAATGCTGATATGGAGAGAAGGTTATTCTTGAGTCCTGGCACAAACAATACTTATTTCATTGTTAGAGTTTTTACAGAGTCTAACTTATATGAATATTCCCCACTACCTTTTATTGGATATTGGTAGTCATCTCCTAGCTTTACCTTGTGAGGTGATTCATGTTTTGATAGTCTAACAAAGTATTCCTTGAATCCAGTCATATGTTTGGAAGCCCCACTGTCTATAATCCAATCATCACTACCATGAGTAATGTTACCTCTAAGAGATGATATCAGGACATATTCATCCTCACTTGAAGAATCTTCACTTTCATATCTAGATCTCTTCCTGGATGGTTCATCATCCTCTGCAGCATGAGCATGATGTATTTTTTTGTTGCTCTTCTTTACTATCTTCTTTTTGTTACGACAATTCCTTTCATAGTGTCCTACTTCTTCACAAGTATAGCATATGATCCTAGATACATCTCTTCTAGCATTATTTTTGTGAAAGTGCTTGCCTCTAGAACCATGAGATTTTCTCTTGCTTGACTTGGGGTGAGATTTAGAGTGTACCGTAAGATCTTGGTCTTCACTTCCCATATTCTCTTCTCAAGCTGCTATCTGAGCTTCTTCTTGTGAGCACTCTTCCCATAATTTTCTGAACTTGACTAACTTTTTCCTAGCACAGATTCCTTGGATGAAAGAATCCCATGACCTCGGAAGGCCATTCAATGTAGTCATTACAATCTCTGCATTTTCCACTTCTTCATCAACTGCTTCTAGTTGCTCTTTTATCTGAGAAACTCTTGTGAAGTAAGACTGGATTGTTTTTGCATTTTGAATCTTCACATTCTTTAGTTGGTTTCTCAGGGTCATGTTTCTATTGATGTTCTTTCCTTCAAACAATTTGGTTAGGGCATCAAACATAGTTTTTAGGTGTTTTGAGAGAGGACACCTGTGGGATAAGGTGATCCTTGATAGAATCCGCAATGATCCTCTTTTCCATAACCATCTTCTTCTTGTGTAAGGCCCTTGCCTCATCTCCCTTTGGAACTAGAACCTCCTCATGAATGTAGGAGTCTAATTCATTTTCTTCCAGGACCAAGGGGATCCTATACTTCCAGGCTCGGAAGTTTTTAGCTTCCTCAAGCTTTTCATCAAGCTTGTTATGATGAGACATCTTAAACGAGAACCTCAACTGGAAATACAAAATATTTTATATCTTACCAGGTTCAAGATGTCGGATCTGAAAGTTGAGCTGAAATCCTGTAGAGTTGGTTCAGGAGCAAATTAGGGTTTTTCTTTTCCAAAGTTCTGTCTACCCAAATGCCTTGAAATTTGTCCCTAAATTCGATTTTGGGGAGAAGATCAATCCAGGCCTGAGCTCACTAAAAAATTCCTCTTCTATAGAAATCCCTAATTTTCAACAGTAGTGAGAGGTCCAAAACTGAAAAACCTCAGAATTGGATTCTGCTTCGATAGAAAGATGCGCCCTAAGGAGGAGATTTGTTCCACCTTACTTTTGCTGAAAATATATGGAGGAAGATCCACAAACTAGGAAGCCCTAGTTCCCACAGCTGCACAGTGTCTTCTTCTCAGGTTATCTATGATACCATGTTAGTTTTTCAACATTAAGCTAGCATTATTTTAGGATATTTACTGAGAGAATAACAAGTACAGCAATCAAACACAAGAGACAACGAACACAATGTTTTTTATCGGAGAAACCATAAATGGAGAAAACCTCGCAACTTCCTCAAAGATAGAAACAACACAAGATGTAAAACCCCAAAATAGTAAGATGCACTCCCGACAGCAGTAATATTCTTCTTGTCTAGCCCCAGTGTCTTCTCCTTCCTCAACTATGCGCTACACTTGAGTGTGTGAGTGATGTGTGTTAAATAAAGATCCCAGATCTCTATTTATACTAATCCCTACATGACTAAAACCCTACTAGGGCCAACCTATACTTGGAGAGTCTAATAGCCCTAGTGCCCCAAAACTGTGGGGAATTTAATCCTTACACAATCGGAGGGTTACCCACTATGACTTGACATGACTTGTTTACATTATTGATTCTCCCGATCGGAACATCAAGGAATGACAACATGACTCAAATACGTAAAATATACATCCCGGAATAAACATCGGGTTACAATACATAGATGAATGCATCCCGAAGTTACAAATACATCAACATGGGTTGCATATTCATATGAGGGTCAAGCCGTAGCTATAAAATATCAACCACGAACCCCAATTCTAAAACCATAATCGCTACTCTATCAATGTTCCACATTAAATAAAACAATAGAATTTACATGGTGCGTTTCCTCGTTACGGCTCTTGGTCGAGAGGTAAAACCCCACCATAATAACCATTAAAATAGAGAACCCAAATCATTTCAAAAATAGAGAAGGAATCTATGAAACCCTATTATCAATGCTGCTACACCCATGACTTCTAAAACAAATACGCAACAGTAAGGAAAGCTTATGGCTATCATAATAGTAAACCCAGGAATGTTCAATAAACCATATATCACATGTAGTAATAAACATTTACAAGTAAAGCTACACACAAGTCACAATTTGACAAGGGTGCCATTGCAAGCAATGGAACTGCCATAGTTCAAACCCATCATTTAAAACCAAAACACGGAGCTTCCATTAACTTATCCAACCATACGTTTAAGTTACAAAACAAACAAACGATTACAGAGATAAGTCTCATCTAGACAGACATGGCCTGAAGGTGCGACACTTAAACCATCACAAAAATCATATTTACACACACATCTCTGGATTCCCATTTATGTAAAATATCCACACAGTCAAAACCATAACCAAATATTCACAACTTTAAACCTTTCAACACAAAGATGAAATATCTTCTAAATTTTTACACACATAGATAACAGGACAAAGCTATTGTAGGGATTACCCATGAAAGGGTATCATAGATGGTCTTGTAAACACACACGACCCACAAATGGAAGCCCCTACCACCTGCAATTCGAAACTGAGAACTATCTGAAGTATGTTAAAACCTCCACCCAAAGCCAACACTAGTAAATGATGCACAACCAGATAGAGGGCATACCTTCCAAGCGTAGGGTGATCATGTTCCTCCACATCGAGATGAAACCAAGGATCCAAATTGTGCATACAGCCCACATCAGCATACCAAATGAATCCAAAACCATGACATACCCAAGCTTAGGGTTTGTTTTCCCTCCATCCCAATGACTATTCATTGTGCCACCCTATACACCACCAACAAAGTAATGTTTACCCACATGCATATAGTCCAAACCTGAATAATATGATTTTGTATTAAAACCCCCATCAAAACCCTCATTGGCATAGTTAATCCATGGTTTCATGGCATACGGAATATGCCATGAAGGGCTTAGCATATAAACCATAATATTTACAAACTTTAATATAACATTGGTTAAGTCTTATGACTTAAGCCTATAAGCTTAGGATTTAACACATTCCAAATTATATGTTATAAATACAAAGCAAAGGGATAAAAATTACCATTGTCTCAATCCACAATAATAATGTCAACCATGAAGATTCGGGCCTTACAAACCCCAACTTTGCATAAACTATAACATAAACAATAGTAGTAGGAATAGTTAGGCCACGACTTTAGTCTTATTTTTCTTCAATAGGTATAGGATAGTGTAGAGTGGATAACATGTCATAGGATTCCAAATTTAGCTATTGTAGCAATATTTTTGTCATCTAATTAATGTACACAAAAAAAAGAAGTTTTCATTAGTTCAACATGAACTAAGTAAACCCCGTAATAGTAGGTAGAACCAGTTACTTCAGTAGTCCCATTAGGTATACAAATCCCGCCACTCCACCCCTTGATAGTTAAAGATAAGCGAGGACTTCCCATAAACAATGAACACAACTTATAACTAGAAAGTAATATATAACTAAACGAGCATATGTGCATGCATGATAGATAGTAATCAATAAGCAGAGTAATCATTTAAACCAGTTCAAGTAAAATAAACATAGTACACAATTACATCAGTAACTACATAGGAAAACACATAGAAATGGTAACAGTAGATTACAACACTTCAAATTAGAAAATAATGACTGACATATTCTACGGAAGATAAATTAATGTCTAGAATAGGTAGTAATTAACTTTCCTACAATTTTTTTTTCAAATTTTGGGGACATTACAAGTGGTATGAGAGCCCATTTTAAACACTAAGAGACCTAATGGGCATTCTAAACATTCGTTGCAGAAAATAAAGTATGTTTTTGAAATTTTGTTAACCAACAAAAAAATTTCATGTTATTAAAATTTTAACTTGTAGGATTCAGGAACAGTTCAGATCATGAACACCAAAGAAGACAACATCCTGCAAGGGAAACTGAATACCCCCACACGGGAAGAAGAAATGGTGGTTGAATTAAATTCTGTGTAATATCCCAAATTTTGGACCTAACACTTATAGGCATGTGCCTATTAATTATGATGTTGACTTGATATTTTATTTTGATATATTTGCTCGAAGACCCCACTGCATATGAACATGATGATTTGTTTCATAAATTGGGCGTAAGCCAATTTTTGATGATATATATATATATATATATATATATATATATATATATATATATTGTTGTTGTGTTGGGCATGGACCCTAAAACACATTATTGATGAGATGTTTTTTGTTGAGCAAGGAGCTCTGGAGCACATGAGTAATTAATGTTTGTGTTGAACAAGGAGCTCTGGAGAACATTATTACTTAATGTTTTGTGTTGAGCGAGGAGCTCTGTAGCACATGGGTAATTAATGTTTTTGTTGACCAAGGAGATCTAGATCAAATGAGTACTTATATTTGTGTTGAGCGAGAAGCTCTTAAACACATGAAAATATAATATTTGGAAGTGTTGGGCATAAGACCTGGAGCCTTCCATGTTGATGTTGAGCATAATATCTGGAGTATCAGATCCTTGGCCATTGTATCCCTAGGTGTATCATACAAGCACATCCTAGAATTAGTGTTGAGCTGAGAGATTTAGAATCGCATTAAGTTGTAACTCCCAATTAAAGCATTGAGTATGGGATCTCGTAAGCACTAGGGGTTACTGAAAATAATTTAATAAGTTCTGTGTGAAAATGACTCGAGAAAAATATTGATCTCATCGTACATATTTATAAGTGATTAAGTAAAATTTTGAATTTCTATTTCTCATCAAGTGTTGATGAAATTGTCATTGATGCCAACATGGACTTGTAGTGGCTTCACGAGATGTCATTGATGCCACCAAGTCCCACCTCCAGTTCCTAGGTCCAAGTTGGTCATGAAGCCCACACACACTTAGGTGTGTCATTTGATGTTTCTGGAGCCCCATTGCTTGCACTTGATGTAGACCTTGATGAAATTGTACCCTTGAAGATGTCCTTCAAGCCCTTGAATTCATTGTAGCTCTAGAAGAAGGTTGATGATGATGTATGCTCTCCCTTGTGGTTAAATGGCATGATGAAACATACCCTTGCATGTGGTGGCTTGGGTCTTGAACCCACACATATGGAGGAGCTTTTGGACATTCCTGATGATATGATGGCACTTCGGTGAAGACATGGCAAGAAGGACATGACCATGAAGAACATGGCACTCGGACACTTGCTTGCATCTTATGGGACACTTGCTTGTTCTTGATGATGACCAAGCCCACCTTGAAGATGATACCAACTTATTTGAAGAATCCCATGTAAGGACACCCAAGTTGGCTCCATCAAAGTATTAATATTTAATTTAAAACTTTAAATTGCTGAGTCGGCTCCAAAGTCAATTAAAAATAGCAGGTCGGCCCCGAAATTATGGTGAAAATTTAGTATATATACCCTATCACATCCTCACTTTTCAGAGTGAAATTTCCAGTGAAGTAGCTCGCTGGTCTGAGGAAATTTTGGGTGGAGCAGCTTGCTGGTCTAAGGAAATTTTGGGTGGAGCAGCTCGCTGGACTGGTGCGATTTCGGATGGAAAAGAATGCTCTGTGATTTCGGGTGTCTACTGAGCGAATTGAACCTGCGGCGGTTTTAACGGATACTGAGAATATTCTAAGAATGCTGTAGATTTGAACCTGCGGCAATTTGTCTCATATATACGAGCCTTTTTCTCATATATACTGCGGTGATTTGAACCTGCGGAAATTCGATTGTGTTTTGATATTGGATCTGTGATTTGAACCAACGAATTGAACCTGCAGATTGCATTTGTGGTTCTAATAACCTCCGTCTATGATCTTCCATTTGAATATGGATACGAATTGAACATCCATCTCTGCGATCTACAACGATCTCTGTCATCTTCTATTTTGCGATCTCTAGATTGCGATCTTCCATTTGAGTGCAGTGGGATGTGTTAGATCGAGCAATGGAGAGGAGCCATCGAGAGCTGCAAATTCAAAGGTAAACGATAGTGAAGTGTGAGCTCAAGCAAAGTGTTGTCGTATGCTTAGTTTCAAGATGTCGATGTCATGGTGCATATCTATAGCTTGGTATGTGGCTACGTGAGGAATCCATGCTAGGAGCAGGTTGTAGAAGGATGCAACATGAAGTCATGAGACAGAGAGGAAATCCAGTTGCAGAGACATAAGGCAGGGTGACCTACGGTTGGAGAGAAAGGAAACTTCAAGTCAATCGAGGAAAATGGAAGCCGGGAAAGAAAATTATTGTGTTGCAATTTGAGCATGGAGATTGTATGAAGAATCGGTGAGAGACGCATCTGAATTCACCTATGAGAAAGGTGATTAAATAGCATCACTACTCCTTTGGGTTTTCTATAGTTTGAAGAAATTTCTATTTGTGAGAAAGTCTATAATTTCCAGAAGTATCAAATTTTTCATTTGGAAGATATCAGTCTGGTTGATGTCAATGTTTTTTTTTGGAGAGTGGGATCGATGTTAATTCCAGATCAGAGAGGCACATTATAAGTGTTTGGAAATGAGGTGAACAACAAACAAATAGAGGACAGTAGCGAGATAATAGAATAGCATTTGTTCAGAGTTCAAAACAACACTAGTTCGCACTAAATTGCATCAGATTTAGTTTTGGTTTATCCCAACCACATGAGGATTCTTGAAGCCGATTTTATGAATTGCACCATAATTACACCAGACAGATCATAGTCTTCAAATTAGAATACTTGATCGATGAATCTGCTCATCAGATCACTGCTAAGACTACAGAGAGATATGTAATTTGTGGGATTGATCTCTCTTCATTGTACACAAATGGAAGCGATTTCCTTTCAAATATAGCGCTAACTTCATCAGCAGGAAGGACACGACATTGTTACCAGATCGATGTAACCAGTTTGGGATCATGGAGAGGTCACCAGATCAATGGATATCACTAAGTAGATCGTTGATGTGGATTGCTGATGATGTTGATCATTAAAAACCAGAGATCGTTGTTGTAGGAGGACGCGTAGGACAACGCAAGATGGTTAGATTGTTGTCCCAAATTGCACAAATTTTAAACAATTTTTTTTGGGGGTTTGAAACAATGCACCAGTCCCAAACTTGCAATATAAATATCCTGAATATGATACACACCCTATCAGATGCTTGATGACATGTTCAGAAATTGATTTGAAGTTGATGATATGTGATGGCATCTATCCTATTTTGATGAACATATGCAGACGTAAAATATTATGTAGATGGCATACTTACAGTAGTACACATTCAGTGTTTGCAGTAACGAAAGTACTTGCAGTAGCTCAGCAAAGAAGTGTATCTACAACAACAGAGGTTAAAGTCTATCGTCTAACATTCTTACATAGCGCAGAGTTTGTGGTGAAGTTCTTACTGCTGCTAGTCCCGAACTTTCACACCTAGTCCCGAGTTAGTGTAAGGAATCCACTGAAGTATTGACAAGTTAATACACAGTCCTCATCCATAGCTTGGATTCTGCACAGTTCAAGACATACACAGTCAGCCTAGTGACCTCTGTGATACATCTACAATAGTATGGATGTACTCTCAGTAGAAGACATGTTGACATATGGCATATTGAATAGCAGTGATGAGCAGATTAACCAAAGATGATGAGCAGTGATTTGGACAGTTGACAGAGGATTGTTCATAAGGCAGAATGATGACCAATGTTACAGCAGAGTTGATGTGATGAGCAGCGTTGATGGTAACACAAGTATATTGTATTGTAAAATCAATCTTGTCTTGCTTTTGAGGTTAGGATACCTCAAACCCTTCTTAGCAGTGTCTAAGAAAATCAGGTAGGGTCATGGATGCAGAGTAGGTGCTCTATATATCAGTAGGTGCTGATTTTACCTAATGGTTGTAGCCGGACCAAAACTATTACAAAAAGATTACAAAATTATATGGTGTTGTGTTCTTTTGTGTTATGGTTCTTGATTATTTAAATGCTTATTCTATGTGAATGATGAAGTGAAATGAAATTATTATGAGATTAATGGAATGATAAATTGGTAGTTAATTATGACAAGTTAAAAAAAGCTGTAAAATTTCTTTACACTGATTCACCCCCCCTCTCAGTTTCTAACATCAAGTACTAAATAACTACCATGTAATACGTGGGAAATCCAACATGCAAGGATGTTTAGAGTTTTCTAGCCTAGTAGACCTAACCTTCTACCTATTTTTAGCTTAATGAATAAGTGTCATTAAGTCTAGGGATCATGGTATATGATGCCAAAAGATAATTGTTAACAAGGGTTATATTATTGTGTATTTTATACATGAGATGTATAAAGAATACATATAATAATAATATTAATAATGAAAGAAAGAAAGGAAAGCTCCATCCATTTTTATTTATTATGTAAAGATAATAAATAGTCCAAAACCTACAAATGTATAATTAGGAACTAGTTTAAAGTTCCTAGGTTAAAATATTAAAATTACCCAAAGTAATTGAAAAGGGTTAAATCAAGAAACCAAGGTTTCTTGATTTAACTGTCCCTTTGACTGAAAAGTATGTCTATAAAGACTTGGGCCAAGGAAAGGCTTAGGGTTCTGATCTATCATTTGGAAGGAGTCATTTTCTGCCTATGTTACTCTCAAGTAAATTCTTGGAGAACATTTTCCTGGAAGGAAAAAGGACAACTAATCCAAACCTAATATACTAGATAGGAAACCCTCTAAGCTACTTGCATGTTGAAGTCTAGATCAAGGGGATCCAGATTATAAATAGGAATAGTTCTGAGTCATGGTTGGGTGGAACGTGCTATTTCCCAAGTGATTTGGTCATAGAAAACAAAGGTCAGATATGTCTTTGAATTGTTAATGTTGGTTACTTGAGTGTGCAGGTTCAGCCATTAAAAGAGATTCACTGTTACAGGTCTGAAGCCTTAGACTGCCTATTCCATTTTCCTTGAATAAATACTAGCTATATTAGAAAAATAATTACATGGTATTTCCTAACCCTATGGTTTGTTTCTCTTTTTAAGATATGCTAGGATTTGTAATTCTATATATAAAACCTATGCTGTAGGAAATTTGATATATTAGATTTATCTAGGGTTTATTCATCACTTTAATTTTGCAAGATTAATTTATTTTATAAATGTTTATCAAGGGTTCTGCACCCTAATTCTAATTCCTATATTATTTTTACTCGGTTAAGTATAAACTAGGTTTTATTTCAGAACTAGGACTTATCTGTTTTTTGGCCCTTTTTACTCTACTGACATATTTCATTTATCAACAAACATAGTGACAATTGTGACCATTCTTTCGTCCAAGATCTAATCTCTTTTCACTATTTAAAACCCACAGTCCTAACTTATTAAATCCACATAATCAAAACATAAGCCATAACAATCGAATAGTTCCATTTTAATATCACTCACAACCATAGTTTAAACACTTAACCAAAACAAAACCATAATCATTAAACAAATGTGCTCAAATATTTTATTAAGGCCACATGAATGAATCATGTATACCATCGTGCTATTTTATACATAACCATGACGCCTTCATCTTAAAAAAGTAATCAAATAAATGTAATATCCCGAATTTTGGACCTACCATTTATAGGCATGAGCCTATTGATCATGATGATTATATTGATGTTTTATTTTTTATATTTGGTCAAATACCCCACTGCATATGAACATGATGATTTCCTTTTTATATTGGGCATAAGCCAAATGTTGATGATATATATATGTACATATATGTTGGTCGTGTTCGGCATAGACCCTGAAGCACATGATTGATGAAACATTTTTTGATGGGCGTGGACCCTGAAGCACATGATCAATGAGATGTTTTGTGTTGAGCGAGAGGCTCTAGAGCACATGAGTACTTACATTTGTGTTGAGCACAAAGATCTAGAACACATGAAAATATAATTGGAAATGTTGGGCATAAGCTTTGGAGCATTCCATGTTGATGTTGAACATAAGCTCTGGAGCATCGAATCCTTGGCCATTGTATCCCTAGGTGTATCGTACAAGTAAATCCTAGCATTTAATGTTGAGCGAGAGATATGGAATTGCACTATGTTTCTAACTTCCTTTTATAAATGTTGAGTATGGGCTCTGGTAAGTGCTAGGGGTTACTGAAAAGAATAAAATCACCTTCGAGTGAAAGAAAATCGAGAATAATATTGATCTCATCATACTTATTCTTAAGTGAATAATATATAGTATGTATAAAGAATTAATTATGATTAGTTATATAATTGAATAAATAAAGAAGAAAAACTCCACCAATTATTATTTATATACACACCTTAAGTGATTGTAATACTATGTATTTTATATACACACCTTAGTTTGAAGGTTGCCTCCATGGCTTTCCTTCTTTGCAGAGCCAAAACGCAAAAACCCGAAATGACAACACATTGCAGAAACCTCGTGATCCAAGCCTAAGAGAAGGATGCCACACCTCTCCAAGCACATTCAATGCTCCAGCTGGAAACCATTAAATCCAGATAAAAACCCACTCTCCATAGTTTATGCTACGCTACATTACAGCATATGACCACCTCCCACATTAAAACTTAAACACTTCTATTGTATGGTTTATACCATATGATATGTCGCCATCCCAAATCCCATCACAGTGTTAATGTTTTACAAGGTTTTCATTATGGTAAGGTCATGATATTACATACCCCATAGGTGGTGTTAGTCCAAGGTATAATTCCATAAGGAATACACCTTATAAGTTAAAACAAAATACACTTTAGGCTCACAACCTTGTATTAAAATCCAATACAAAAAGTGTTAAGCATAAAAGATTAGCGAACATGGCATATGCAATATGCCATGTTAACTTTTTAACGTCATTGACTATAATAACCTTTCAAATAAAAGAACGTAACAAATGTTAATAATTATAGAAAAAATGTACATAGAACGTAAAATGTATTAATGACACATATAATAATGAATTTAAAACATAACGAAGAATAATTAGTTTACATGAAATTTAGCCGTAATAGTTAAATTGATGATAACGATACTTACCAGGTTATAAAACCAAGTCATTAAGCTGCATAAAAACTAGCGACATGTCCTCTATGATCAAGAAGGTCAACACACTTTACACCAGATCCCGTCGTAAAGTAATGAACTGCGTAAGTAAGCAATAGAGGTTCCTTAGTTCGATTGAACTAAGTAATCCTGCGTAACCAAGTAATACCTTACCTCTCAGATCGTCATGGGAGAACAAGTCCCGCCACTCCACCACTTTGTTTCCATCCACAAAGTTAAGTTAGTTTTTATTAAATAAACAAAGTACACATGTGCAGGAGTAAAACAGAGATCTATACAGCTCATTAAGTCACTAACAGTAATAACTAAGATGTATAAATAGTTTAATAACAACATTAAGACATAAGAAGTAAACGATATAATACTCACTGAATGGATAAGAGATTAACAAGACAATTTGGGCAGTTTCTAAAGAGATCAAAAGTATAAGTAGCACATGTAATTCTGCATGAGTAATAATGATCCCCTTTGGGTAGTTTTCACTAGCCTACAATTTTTTTTTCAATTTTTCGGGACATTACAAGTGGTATCAGAGCCCAGTTTCAATACTGAGAGACTTATGGGTGCATCAGGAATTCACGCAGAGAAAATAAAGTATGATAAGTAATTTTTGTTACTAACATAAATTTTTGCTGCTATTAAAATTTTTTGTGTTACCGGAAAATTTTTACAGCACTGTTCAGTTTATGAATACTGAGGAAGAAAACAGCTGGCAGGAAGAAATGACCACCCCCACTCCAGAAGTGAACTTGGTGGTCGAGATAAACTCTGATGTGCTAAAAAGTTTGCACAGTCTTGAAGATAAACGGAAACGTTTCAAAGAAGACAGTCTAAATGAAAGAAAGGAAGAACAAGCTATAAATGAAGCATTATTGCGTAACATGACGGGAGGCAAACCGCAAGGTAAATCTACCCAATCCACCAACAGATCCAAAAGAGAACTGTACCATGAGAGGGCTAGCAGCCCAAGGGATGCAGAAAAATAAGACACACCTAAAGCAACTAAAAGAGATCATCACAATCCTGCTAGTGGTGACTCACTTTCTCCACGGAGAAAGAGGAAAATAATTGATGGTAGTATTCACAGGGAGTTTCGAAAAATAAGAGCCCCAACCTATGAAGGTGAAGTAAATATGGGAGAAAAGGATGAAGAATTTTTGCTGGGAATGAGTAAGTATTTCTAGGTTCATAACTATTCAGGTGTGATGCAGGCTAGACTTGCCGTATACAACCTGAATGGTAAGGCAACAAGATGGTGGTGATATCTAAAGCACACCAAGAAAGATGATCTGCCAGAAATAAGATGGGAAAAAATCCAAAAGATTTTCCAAGAAAAATACATGTCAGAAAGGTTCTTTGACCACAAGGTAAAAGAGTTCCATGAACTGTGCATGGGGTCCATGACTATGGATGCAATTATAAACAAATTTCTAGATCTGTTGCATTATGTACCATATATCAAAGAAGAGAAGGTGAAGATCCAGCAGTTCCTAGGATGTTTTCCTCCCAGTTTTCGAGATAGGATTGCATTCAACATGCGAAAGACACTAGATACTGCACTACACAAGGCCCGACTCTGCTATGAGCATGGGAAGTTATGGCAAGAAAACTAGAACCGAAACGAAGAAAAGTCTCGAAACGTTTCTGATAACCGCAAGCTTGGGTCAAACCCACAACCTTATAGAAATAAAAATAGCAGCTTCGAATGAAAAAAAACTTCAACAAAACTGGTATGAATCCTTATGTACCAGCTCCTAATGGTAATAAGCAAGTGGCGAGTGGAGCCATTTCTACCCCTTTAGCAATCAAGTGATTAGATGATGGTCGATAGGTGGACAATCAAGCTACAATGGTCAAGATCGAAGGTAAGATCTTGAACACCTCTGTTTCAAAAATTATTGATCCTAGTGCTTGCCGGAGCTATGTTGCACCTAAGATTGTGGATTTATGTAGGTTAGGAAAAGTAAAGCAATGTTAAACCTTGGCTGGTAGAGTTATGCACTAATACGAAATGGAAGGTTTCAAAAATTGTTAAAGAATGTGAAGTAAACCTGAATGGTTTCCTTACTAAGGTAAACCTGAACATCCTACCTTTAGGATCGTACAATATTCTTATCGACGTGGACTAGTTGGAACAGCACCATGTCATGCTCAATTGTCTAAACAAATATATCTTATGTACTGATAGCCAAGGGAACCAAGTGAAGGTTCAAGGCATCCCAAAGAAAGTTTATATAAGACAAATCTCTACCTTACAAGCAAAGAAGTCTGTTAGGAAGGGCTGCAAGCTATTTGTGTTGAACATATGAGATGTAGAGTCTGATAGAGAATAATGCATAGAAGAATTCCCCATTCTTCAAGAATTCAGGGATGTGTTTCCTGAGGAAATCCTCAGATTACCTCTAAAATGAGACCTAGACTTTTCCATCGAACTGACCCAAGTATCAATTCCGGCCTCCAAAGCCCCTTACCGCATGAGTGCACCACAATTGGTGGAACTCAAACTGCAGTTGCAAGAGTTAATAGAGAAAGGGTATATCTAACCTAGTGTTTCCACTTGGGGAGCACTTATTTTTTTCGTAAAGAAGAAGGACGGTACAATGCGGATGTGCATTGATTACCATCAGTTGAACAAAATGACTATAAATAACCATTACCTGCTCCCTAGTATTGATGATTTGTTCGACCACGTGGGAGGACCCACAATATCTTCAAAGATTGAACTGTGATCTGGGTACCATCAGGTATGGATTGAAGATGAATATATTCCCAAGACTGCCTTTCATATGAGGTATAGGCACTACGAGTTTGTAGTGATGTCATTTGGGTTGGCCAATGCACCCACAAAATTTATGTGTGTGATGAACAACATATTCAGTAAATATCTGGATAATTTTGTACTAGTCTTTATTGACGACATTCTAGTTTATTCCAAGAATAAAAAGGAACATGAAGAACACCTTCGCATGGTACTTTGAGTGTTGAGAGAACACCAGATCTACGCAAATTTTAGTAAGTGTGATTTTTACAAACCACAAATACAATACCTAGGTCACATCATATCCAACGTAGGAATAGCCGTGGACCCATAAAATATTCGAGCTATAAAGGATTGGCCTACCCCTACTAGTGTCACTGACATTAGGTCCTTTTGGGTTTAGCCAGGTATTATCGAAATTTCATTGAGAACTTCTCGAGAATTGCTTGACCCATGATGACTTTGCAGAAAGAAGCAAACAAGTTCTTATGGGTTGACAAGTGTGAGGAAATTTTTCAAAAGCTTAAGTAGCTTTTGATGACCACACTAGTGTTGCGGATTGCGGATCACAATGGAGATTTATTTTTATGAATGGATGCAAGCAAGGAAGGACTTGGATTCCTCTTGAAAAACGTTCATGCAATATGTTATGAATCGCAGAAATTAAAAGAGCATCAACAGAATTATCCCATGCATGATCTTGAGCTAGCAGTCATTATCCACACTCTGAAGATGTGGAGGAACTACCTCATGGGAAGGAAGTTCCTTCTAAAGACTGACAATATGATTCTAGAGTATTTATTTGATCAAACCGATCTGAATGTGAGGCAAGCTAGATGGTTGCATTTCCTTAGTGAGTATCACTTTGAACTAAAGTATATTAAGGGAAAAGAGAACAAAGTTGCCTATGCTTTGAGTCGGTGAACTCATATGATATATGAGGTGACCTTGAGTCAAACTGATGCATATTTGCATGAGAAGATTATAACTTCCAACAACGTTGACCCATTTTATGTGGAAATCCTCAAGAAGGTCCAAGAGGACCGGTTGTTTCAACAACAGAAGGAATACAAGGTGGATGACTGTATACTATTATGGTCCAAGGATAGATTGTATGTCCCAAGTGGAGCGGGCATTCGGTCCATCATCCTCACAAAATTTCATATGGAACCCTACTTGGGGCACCCGAGATATCAAAAGATGATATCTGCCATCAAGGGACACTTTTTTTGGCCTAAGTTAAAGTCCTAAATTGCAATGTTTATTGAAAAACGTCAGGAATGCTAGCCAGTTAAAGCTGAGAACTAGCATCCTTCAGGATTTATACAACCATTTCCCATTCCAGAATGGAATTGGGAGGTTATCAGTATGTATTTTATTACTTTCTTGTCGAAAAGTAAGAAGTAAAATGATTCCATCCTTGTAGTCATTGACAAGTTGTCAAAGGAAGAACACTTCTTCCCTATGAAATCAACCTACAAGGCTGTGAACATTTCCAATATCTTTCTAAAAGAGATATTTAGATTGCATGGGATATCCAAAGCAATTATCTCGGATCAAGATGTTAATTTTATAGGAAACTGTTGGATATATTTATTCTTTGGATTAGAGACGTAGTTGAACTTTAGCACTACTTATCACCTGCAGATGGACGGGTAGACTGAAAGAGTAAACCAAATTGTTGAAGACATGCTTCAAATATATGTCATGAACAACCCCACCAAGTGGGAGGATTATCTGCACCTTGCAAAGTTTGCATATAACAATGGGTATTAGGCTTCCGCCAAGATAAGTCCTTTCGAGGTACTCTATCGACAGAAGTGTAGGACCCTAGTTACTTGGGATAGTCCGGTGGATTGGCTCAGGTTAGGGATATACTTGTTATTGGACTTGAAACAATTAGTTACCAAGTTCCAGGGAAATCTTAAAGAGGCTCAAGACCGTCAGAAAGTTATGCGGATAAGAAAAGAAAAGATAAAGACTATCAAGTAGGTGAGCATTTCTACTTGAAAGCGAAAGAAAAATGGAGCTCGTTGAGCTTGGGTAGGTGTGGTAAGTTAGCACCTAGATTTTGTGGACTTTTTGAAATTTTGGCCAAGAAAGGACTAGTGGCTTATGAACTCATTAGAGAAAATTTGGGGTCTAAAATGGGCCTTATAAGAAAACGTGCCAAAATAAGTTTTGTGAGTTGGAATTCAAGAACCAATAGAATTTCAATAAAATAAGTCAACCATAATGGTTGAATTGACATATTTGTCATTAAAAAAAAATACTTTTTTTGTTCGTATTTTCGACATATCTCATTGTGTTTTTAGTCAAATTTCGATTGGGAGAGCTCGTTGGATGCGGAATTTGATTCCGCATCCAACAAGTACCCACACTGCATACTTTTGATGAACCCCGCTACCCCAGAAACAAGAAATACCTGAAAAAATGTGATGACACAATTTTTCAAGTATTTCTTGTTTTTGGGGTAGCGAGGTCCATCAAAAGTATGCAGTGTGGGTACTCGTTGGATGCAGAATCAAATTCCGCATCCAACGAGC
>LPNX010090218.1:204524-216153 GCA_001517045.1 Pseudotsuga menziesii | reverse complement strand
TTATTTTATTATTTTAACTATTATTTTATTATTTTAACTATTATTTTATTATTTTCCTTAGGAGGCCCATTTTAGACCCCAAAATTCCTCTAATGAGTATTATCTGCGCTCGTAAGAGTTCATAATGTTTTCCATGCATCTTTACTAAAGAAATATGTTTATTACACTAAGCATGCCATTGATTGGTCATTATTATAGGTGGAACATGAGGGGAAATTTTCCCGTGAGCCTTTGCATATATTGGACAAGAGAGAATTGCAGCTTCGAAATTACACTATAGTCCAATTGAAAGTGCAGTCGAAGCACTTTGAGGTAGATGAGGCTACTAGGGAGAATGAGGCCACCATGAGAAAGGCTTACCCCACCTTGTTTCATGATAACATTCAGAGTCCCTAGAACATTAGGGACGGTGTTGTACTAAGCGAGGAGGGATGTAATATCCCGAATTTCAGACCTACCATTTATAGGCATGAGCCTATTGATCATGATGATTATATTGATGTTTTATTTTTTATATTGGGTCAAATACCCCATTACATATGAACATGATGATTTTATTTGTATATTGGGCGTAATCCAATTGTTGATGATATATAGATGTACATATATTTTTTTCGTGTTGGGCATGGACCCTGAAGCACATGATTTATGAAACATTTTGTGTTAGGGGTGCACCTTGAAGCACATGATCAATGAGATGTTTTATGTTGAGAGAGAGGCTCTGGAGCACATGAGTACTTACATTTTTGTTGAGCATAAAGCTCTAGAACACATGAAAACATAATTGGAAATGTTGGGCATAAGGTTTGGAGCATCAGATCCTTTCCTATTGTATCCCTAAGTGTATCATACAAGTGCATCCTAGCATTTAGTGTTGAGCGAGAGATCTGGAATTGTACTATGTTTGTAAATTCCTATTATAAGCGTTGAGTATGGTCTCTGGTAAGCGCTAGGGGTTACTGAAAAGAATAAAATCACCTCCGAGTGAAAATGACTCAAGAATAATATTGATCTCATCATACTTATTCTTAAGTAATTAAATGAAATTTTGAATTTTTGAATTCTCATCAAGTACTGAAGAACTACCACATGATACGAGGGAAATCCAACATGAAAGAATGTTTAGAGTTTCCTAGCCAAGTAGACTTGAACCATCTATCTACTTGACCTTCATAAAGAAGTGTCGTTAAGTCTAGGGATCATGATACATGATTCTCGAAGACAAATGTTAACAAGTATTGGAATACTATGTATTTTATATATAGTATGTATAAAGAATTAATTATGATTAATTATATAATTGAATAAAGAAAGAAGAAAAACTCCACCAATTATTATTTATTATTAAAGGATTAATAAATAGTGAAATATCTATGAAAGACTAACTAGGAACTAGTTAAAATTTCCTAGGTTAAGAAGTGAAAATTACCCCAGTAAATTAAAAAGGGTTGAATCAAGAAATCAAGGATTTCTTGATTTAATTGCCCCTTTCAATAAAAAGTATGTCTATAAAGACTCAAGCCAAGCAAAGGCTTGGGGTTCTAATTTTTATCTTGGAGAGTTATTATTCTTCCTGTTTTTGGGCTCTCAAGTGTTTCCCTAGAGAAATTTCTCCTACAAAGAAAAAAGGACTGATTCAGAACTAAATACTAGTTAGGAAACCCTACCTTAGGAGCTCTATGCTACTTCCATGCTGGAGTCCAACTCCGGGGGGTCTGAATTAGAACCAAGAATTGTTTTGGGTCATGGTTGGGAGGAACGTGGTAGTTCCTAAGTGATTCGGTCATCAAAATCAGAGATCGGATCTGTCTTAAATTGATAATGTTGGTTATTTAAAAAGTATGTAGGTTCAACCATTAAAGGAGCTTCAGGAAGATAAATTACAGGTATGAGTTATTAGTATGTCAAAGTTCATTTATAGGGTAAATGCTGGTTTCTTATGTAAAAGATTATATATATATATATATATATATATATATATATATATATTATTAAACCTTAAATTTATTGGTTATGTCCATATCTCCTAGGGTTACATTCTTAAAATCTAACCCTAGACTGTCTATGCTATCTTCTAGATTATATAATGTTTCCAATGAATTTACTAACCCTATGTAATTGATGTTCTGCCTAGAGTCTGCTAGGGTTTTTATTCTCTTCATGACTAACTAGGGTGGTAAATATTATCATAGGCTGTATATATCTAGGTTTCAATCTCTAAAGTCTATTTTTTTATTCCTTCCATATTCAGAAATCAATACTATAATCTAGGTAATTCTAGGCCTGATATTTATTGTCCACCTATTATTTATATCTCTACTAACATATTACATTTTTCAGTAGAGACACGATTCAGATTATAGTAGATTTAATCATAGTAGTAAGTTTAAAGAAATAAATATACTAAATAGATACCTTAGGGTATTACTTACAACTAGAACTATTTTATAAGATAATTATATATACATATAAATAAGACCATCAGGTATAAACCCTTTTTAAAACTATCTAAACATTTATTTATAACATTAAATAACTCATATAAGACCTTTCAAGGTCTCTATCCATATTACAAATTTACATTATAAATACCCCACATAGATGAAACAACATTATAAATAATCAGAAAAGGCATCGTGACCATCCATGTGGTCATTTACAATTCTTTAATCATAATTCATATAACAAAATCCATGTTTCTAACTTTCCATCTATTACATAACTCAACAAACTTTACCATAGCCAAATTAAAATAATATATCTTATAAGGGTGAATCCACGGACCTGGGTAACACTTTTTGGCAAGCGGATTTCGGCAAATACAAAAAAACGCACCTCGACCGAGGTTCTAACAAGCCCTCGACCGAGGTTTTTTTAAGCCCGCGGTCGAGATATTTATTAACCCTCGGTCGAGGTCCTAATACCTCAACCGAGGGTTAATAAATACCTCGACCGAGGTATTAACTCGGTCGAGGTATTAACTCGACCGAGGTATTCATTCACATAATTGAAACATAACATTATTGAAATTGTCATTTCTTTGCTTATTTAGTGATTTGGTTCATAGAATTTTATTGGAAACATGATATATTTCTCTCTAACCCTTGCAAGTCACTAGTTGTTTTTTCATTTAGAAAATAGATTATAAGCTTCAAGTCTTGTTCTTAATATTTATATCTCTGGTTTATTTTATCCCTTATATCATGACTTCACATTTTGCCTTATTATTGTGCATTTTCCCAAGAATTTGTAGTATTATAATGGCATAAAGTGGCCTTGGTGATTTTTTATTATTCCTCATAGTCTTACAAGTTAATAATTTGATATGGGTAGAGCAGTCATATGTGTAGATTTGTAGATATGGGTAGAGGAGTCATAGGAGTCATAGATTTGATCAATCATATCTATGACTCCTATGACTCCAAGACCCATTTCTACAAATAAACATAAATGACTCTTCTTTTTATTTCAGACATCAACTCTCAAAAATTGTAATGACCACCTACACATTTGTCTTTAAATAGAATATTACATGACTAGGACCTCGACCGAGCTAATACCTGGGTCGAGGTATTAACAGGACCTCGACCGAGGGTTTTTTAAACCCTCGGTCGAGGGATTTACAAACCCTCGGTCGAGGTCCTGTTAATACCTCGAAGGAGGTATTTAAATACCTCGGTCGAGGGCTTAAAAAAACAGACTTAGACCACATTCAAGCAAATGGAAAATTTCCTGTTCCTTGCAGAGGTGTAAACCCTGCCATTTCTAGTACATAACTGAGCGGAGTTGATACCGATAAATTCACCAACGAATCTTCTATCCATTTAGGTATCATACACGCATTTTGGCATTCATATGATATTTATTTTTTAATTACTTCTAAAACTTATACTTAGAAAACCACACTGCAACTTCGAAGCAACTCAAAGAAAAATCCGCAGAGTTAAAAATACACAGCCAAAAAATTCTTAAAAATACACACATCACATATCGACGTGTCCTCTTCAAAAGGGTATCTTTGGTTTTTCAATTTTTTTAAAATTAGAAAAAATTCCTTTACGTGGACAAATATGTGTTTAAAACGATGCTGAAATCGAATGTGGTCACTTTCGAAAAATAATAAATAATTGTATAATGCGAAAAAAATTAACAAAAAAATATGCACATCACACTGCATTTTATGTAGATCATGCTCATATATTTAAGTTTTTTAAATTATTAATGCAAGATTAAATTACCCTACGTGGACAGGAACCACTTATTAGCTTCTTCAAATTTTTAAGGTCACACAGTTCATTAAATGCAAAAATTCACACATTAAATGACATCAGAATATTTTTAAAAAAATATCACTATGAAGCCAACATAATATTCTACAATTTGTTTTTTTACTGCAAGTCGAAATTCACATGGAATATATGCGTTTTGAGGGCTTCTATCTAGCACATGAGTAAAAAATCAGGTTTTCATCGCCAAATTTGGCCAAAAAGTGTTACCCATCTTCATGGAATCACCCATAAAGTAATTCATATAATAGTAAAACAACACCAAAATCATATCATAAATCCATAGATTGCTAACAGTAACAGGAATCAAATGCTGTGGGCATGCAAGCGCAGTTTTTTTTCATTTAATAAAATGCATTCATTACATTACATTAAAACCTTGTTGCCAATAGAGGTTGCAACATCAATTCCCATGGATGTCAAGACCCAAGGAAAAGTATTTATAACACCACCATAAGAATTATGTGTATAAAACATTAACCAAATCCTATAACAATTCTCACATAGGCCATGCTATACATCAAATCGTATGCGGCCTGTGATTTATAAAATACAACCACTAAAAGATAAATACATATTCTATTTATATATTAACAACCACTGCCATCGAGGGTCTATAAACCCCAACCTCTATGAAACCCACTAATGCACAGCGCTCACATAAGTCATGTCCTTGGCCAACTTTTAAATCTAATACACATTCGCTACCAATTTAACCCTACACTACACTATCTAATTTAGGATAAGCAAAAGATGAAATAATATCACAGAGCTATCGCAGCCATGATGGGGTAGGCTCAATCCATTAATGGGCTTGGCCTCTCAACCATCCATGCTTTCCACATAATACAACCATCAAAATATACATAATACTCAGACATCAATTGAAGGCGAATGTTTGTGTCTAAACCATAACTTAGCACATTCTTTTACAAACACAGTAAACAAATTTGACATGATTCCTTTATTAAAAATGCAGGGTGTAAATATCATTACACGCGAGAGAAAAATCGTAGAGTCTCCACTCAATCGTTTCCTAAGAAAAAATAAATTCTTACGGGCATGCCAATGGGCTATGGCACCATTGCAAGCAATGGTGCAGCCCATGGCTCAAAGGCCCAAACCATTTTTTAAATTATAAACCCAAAATTTATACACATAAATAGAGGATATGTCATTCTTCACTCCATAGTCGAAGCCATTTAAACCTTTAAATAAATCCAAGTCTGTAATCATATGCCCAAAGGTGAAATTCAAACCCCACATCGAAACCCACGGCGTGAAACCCAAACCAAGCAACCAATCTATATGCAGTCTGCCGAAGAGTGTCGAGAGGTAGCACGTAGAAGTTTTCTCACAGGCTTACCATGGCCATGAATGCAACACTTGGAGCCCATAGAGTTGAAGCCACGATGCTCCTCATTACCCGTCGACACCTGCAAAACACAAGAAAAAGGAGGATGAGGAGTATGGCCACGATATCAAACTTTAAACCAAATCAATGTGCATGCGTATAAACTCAACACAGACACACCTCTTTGTTTGAAGGTCTCCTCCATGAATTTCCTTCTTCTTAGAACCAAAATGCAAAAACCCCAAATGACAACACATTGCAAAAACCTCGTGAGCCAAGCCTAAGGGAAGGATGTCACACCTCTCCAAGCACATTGAATGCTCCAGCTGGAAACCATTAAAGCCGGATAAAAACCCACTCTCCATAGTTTATTCTATGCTACATTACAACGTATGACCACCTCCCACATTAAAGATTAAACCCTGCTATTGTATGGTTTATACCATATGCTATGTCGCCACCCAAAATCCCATCACAGCGTTAATGTTTTACAAGGTTTGCATTATGGCAGGGTCACGATATTACATAGCACATAGGCGGTGTTAGTCTAAGGTATAATTCCATAAGGCATAGACCTTATAAGTTAAAACAAAATACACTTTAGGCTCACAACCTTGTATTAAAATCCAATACGAAAAGTGTTAAGCATAAAAGCTTAGCAAACATGGCATATGCAATATGCCATGTTAACTTTATAACATCATTGACTATAATAACTTGTCAAATAAAAGAACATAAGACATGTTAATAATTATAGCAAAAATGTACATAGCACTTAAAATGTATTAATGACACATAGAATAACGAATTTAACACATAACAAAGAATAATTAGTGCACAAGAAATTTAGCCGTAATAGTTAAATTAACGATAACAACACTTATCAGGTTATAAAACCAAGTCATTAAGCAACATAACAACTAGCAACAAGTCTTCTAGGATCAAGACGGTCAACACACTTTACACCAGATCCCATCATAAAGTAATGAACTACGTAAGTAAAAAAAAGAGGTGCCTTAGTTCGATTGAACTAAGTAAGCCTGCGTAACCAAGTAATACCTTACCTCTTAGATTGTCATAGGAGAACAAGTCCCGCCACTCCACCACTTTGTTCCCATCAACAAAGTTAAGTTAGTTTTTATTAAATAAACAAAGTACACATGTGCAGGAGTAAAACAAGATCTATACAATTCATTAAGTCACCGATAGTAATAACTAAGATGTATAAATAGTTTAATAACAACATTAACACATAAGAAGTAAACGAACTAATAATCACTGAATGGATAAGAGATTAAGAAGACAATTTGGGCAGTTTTTGAAGAGATCAAAAGTATAAGTAGCGCATGTAATTCTGCATGAGTAATAATGATTCCTTTTGGGTAGTTTTCACTAGCCTACAAATTTTTTTTATTTTCAATTTTTGGGGACATTACAAGTGCTATCAGAGCCCAGTTTCAATACTGAGAGACTTATGGGTGCACCAGGAGTTCATGCAGAGAAAATAAAGTATGATAAGTAATTTTTGTTACTAACTAGGCCAAAAGAGAGTCGTACCATAAATAGGCCAGCAGCCCAAGAGAAGAAGAAAAAGAGGAACGTACCCCTCAAGCACCGAAAGGAGATCATCACATTCCTTCCAATGATGACTCTCTTTCTTCCCAAAGAAAGAAACAAAGAAGCAATGAAGTATTCAGGGGGAGTTTAGAAAAATAAGAGTCCCAACCTATGAAGGTGAATTAAACACTGGAGAGAACACTAAAGAGTGGTTGTTTGGCATGAGAAAATATTTCCAGGTTCATAACTACTCAAGTGAGATGAAGGCTCGTATTTCCATCTATAACTTGAATGGCAAGGAAAAAATGTGTTGGAGATATTTAAAACACACCAAGAAAGATGAGCTAAGAGAAATACAGTGGGATAACTTCCAAAAAAATTTCCAAGAGAAATATATGTCAGAAATATTCTTCAATAGAAAAGTGAAATAGTTTCATGAGCTACGTATGGGATCCATGACTATGGATGATTTTATTCATACATTTATAGATCTGTTACATTATGTACCATACATTAAATATTAAAAGGTAAAGATCGAGCAGTTGTTAGGATGTCTTCCTCCCAACTTTCGGGACAGGATTGAATTCGAAATGCCTAAGACTTTGGATACCATGCTGCACAAAGCTAGGTTTTGTTACATGGACAGCTAAGGCATGAGAACATGAACCAGAACAAAGAAAAGTGTAAGAAATTTGTTGGTAACTGCAAACCTGGGTTTAACCTATAACCATACAGAAAGCAAAATAACAGCTTTCAAGCAAACAAGAATTTCAATAAATCTTGTATGAATCCTTATGTACAAGCTTCTAATGTTAACAAGTTAGTAGCAAGTGGAGCGAATGCTACCCCGCTACAGATCAAGTGCTGGAAATGAAACGAGCCTCATTATGCCCGATATTGTAAGAACAAGACTAAGGGATCTAGCACAACTTACAAGAAGAAAAAACTGTTGAGGACATAGCTGAAACACTGTGGATTTATGCAGTATTGGATGACCGACAAGAAGATCATCAATCTAGAAGGGTTGAGATAGAAGGTAAGATCTTGAACACTTCTATTTCAATACTTATTGATCTCGATTCTTGTCAAAGCTATGTTTCACCTAAAATTGTTGATGAATGCAAATTAGGAAAGATAAAACATGATAAAACTTGGTTGGTTTAGTTAGCCACAAGTACGAAATGGAAATTTTTGGAAATTGTTAAAGAATGTGAGGTAAACCTGAATGGTTTTCCTACAAAAGTAAACATGACCATCCTACCTTTTGAATCATACGATATACTTATCGGCATGGACTGGTTGGAACAACACCATGTCATGCTGGATTGCTTACATAAGTAAATATTGTGTACTGATAGCCAAGGGAACCAAGTGAAGGT
This sequence comes from Pseudotsuga menziesii, assembly GCA_001517045.1. Classification (NCBI taxonomy): domain Eukaryota; kingdom Viridiplantae; phylum Streptophyta; class Pinopsida; order Pinales; family Pinaceae; genus Pseudotsuga; species Pseudotsuga menziesii. The sequence continues at coordinate 207,577 of LPNX010090218.1, read as the reverse complement.
TCACGACATTCCAAAGAAATTTTTTGTAAGGAAAATATCTGCATTACAAGCAAAGAAATGCATGAGGAAGGGCTAGAAGTTTTTTGCAGTGAACATCCAAGACATAGAGTTTGAAAGAGAACAACACATAGAAGAATTCCCCATTCTTGAAGATTTAAAGGATGTGTTTCCTGAGGAAATATCAAGATTACCTCCAAAACAAGACATAGATTTTTCCATTGAACTGACCTAAGGATTAGTTCTGGCTTCCAAATCCCCTTACCAAATGAGTGCATCTGAGTTGGTGGAACTCAAACTGCAGTCACACGAGCTGATAGAGAAAGGGTATATCCAACGCAGTGTGTCTCCTTGGGGAGAACCGATAGCGTTTGTAAAGAATAAAGACGGTATGATGAGGATGTGCATCGATTACCGTTAGTTGAACAAAATGACTATCAAGAACCATTAACCCCTCCTTAGGATCGTTGACTTGTTCTATAAGGTGGGAGGAGCCAGAATATTTTCAAATATTGACGTGCAATATGGGTACCATCAGGTACGTATTTGTGATGAGGATATTCAAAAATCCACCTTTCATACAAGGTAGAGGCACTACGATTTTGTAGTGATGTCGTTCGGGTTGACCAATGCACCCATGAAGTCTATTTGTATGATGAACAATATATTCAATAGGTATCTGGATAAATTTTTCTAGGTATTTATAGATGAAATACTCGTTTATTCCAACAATAAAGAAGAACATGAAGAACAACTTCCCATAGTAATAAAAGTGTTGACAAAACAACAAATTTACACTAAGTTTAGTAAATGTGACTTTTACAAACCACAGATACAGTATTTAGGTCACATTATCTTCAAGACAGGGATAGCTATGGACCTGAAAAAGATTAAATCCATAAAGGATTGGCCTACCCCTACTAGTGTCACTGACATTAGGTCCTTTTTGGGATTAGTCGGATATTATCAAAATTTCATTCATAACTTCTTGAGGATCGCGTGCTCCATGACTGCTTTGCAGAATAAAGGAAGTAAGTTCTTATGGACTGCTAAGTGTGAAGGAAGTTTTCAAAAGCTTAGGAATATTTTGATGATCGCATCGGTGTTATGAATTTTCGATCCCGATGGGGATCTCGTTCTTTGAATGGATGCAAGCAAGGAAGGGCTTGGAGGAGTCCTCTTGCTAAATGATCACGCGATCTGTTATGAATCACATAATTTAAAAGAGCATGAATAGAATTACCCTACACACGATCTTGAGTTATCTTCCATCATCCACGCTTTGAGGATGGGGAGGCACTAACTCATGGGAAGGAAGTTCCTTATGAAGATAGAGAAAATGTGTCTGAAATATTTATTCGATCAACCGAATCTGAATGTAAGGAAACCGAGGTGGTTGGATTTCCTTAGTGAGTACCATTTCGAGCTAAAGTACATTAAGGGAAAAGAGAATAAGGTTTTTGATGGTTTGAGCCAATGAACTCATATCATAAATGAGGTGAATTTGAGTCAAACTAATGCAGATTTGCATGAGAGTATTAGAGTAGCCAACAGAGTTCACCCCTTCTATGTGGAAATCCTCGAGAAAGTCCAGGAGGACAAATTGTTTCAACAACAAAAGAAATACAAAGTAGATGAATATGTATTGCTATGGTCCAAGGATAATTTTTATGTTCCATAAGGAGGGGACCTTCGGTCAAGCATCCTCACGGAATTTCATCGGGAACCATACTCTAGGCACCTGGATATCAAAATATGATATCCGTTGTCAAGAGACACTTTTTCTACCCTATGTTAAAGGCTGGCATTGCGATGTCCATCGTGAAATGTCAGGAATGTTAACTAGTCAATGTTGAGCATAAGCATTCTGCAGGATTGCTGCAGTTGTTACCCATTCTGGAATGGAAGTGGGAGGTCATTAGTATGGATTTCAATATTAGTTTACCGAAAAGTAAGAATACAAATGATTCTATTTTTGTGGTCATCGACAAGTTGTCGAAAGAGACATACTTCATTGTGAAGTCGACCTATAAAGCAGTGAACATTGTTGATATCTTCTTGAAGGAGATATTTAGATTGCATACGATACCCAAGGAAATCATCTCAGATCAAGATGTTAAGTTTACAGGAAAATTTTGGAGATCTTTATTCTCCTGATTGGAGACACAGTTGAACTTTAGAACTGCATATCACCCACAGACATACGGGAAGAAAGATAGAGTTAACTAGATTGTTGGGGACATGATTAGGATGTATGTGGGAGGATTACCTTCATCTCAGAGAGTTTGCATATAACAATGGTTATCAGAATTTTGCCAAGATGATTCCCTTTGAGGTACTCTATGGATGAAAGTGCAGAACCCCAGTTACTTGGGATATCCCAGTGGATCGGCTCATGTTAGGGCTTGATTTATTTATGGACTTGGAACAGTTGGTTTCCAAGGTCCAGGTGAACCTTAAAGAATCAAGAGAATGCCAGAAAAGTTATGCATATCGGAAAAGAAAAGATAAAGTTTTTCAAATAGGTGATCTTGTTTACTTGAAAGTAAAATCCAAATGAAGCTCATTGGGCTTTGGTAGATGTGGTAAGTTGGCACCTAGATTTTGTGGACGTTTTGAAATACTAGCCATGAAAGGGCCAGTGGCATATGAACTAGCGTTACCCACGCATGTAAAAGTCCATTATTTTTTCCATGAATAGCTGTTAAGAAAATATGTTTATGATACTAAACATGTTGTTTATTGGTACCTATTATAGGCTGAACCTAAAGGGGATTTTTCTTCTGAGCCTATTCATATACTGGACAAGAGAGAGGCGCAGCTTTGTAAGTGCACCATAGTCCAATTGAAAGTGCAATGGAAGCACTCTGAGGCTGATGAGGCTACTTGGGAGACTGAAGCAACCATGAGAAAGGCTTACCCCGTCTTGTTTCATGATTTCATTCCGAGTCCCGAGAACACTAGGGACGGTGTTATTCTAAGTGTGGAGCAATGTAATATCCTAAATTTTGGACCTAACACTTATAGGCATGTTCCTATTAATTATTATGTTTACT
>LPNX010090218.1:158542-204197 GCA_001517045.1 Pseudotsuga menziesii | reverse complement strand
ATATATATATATATATATATATATATATATATATATATATATATATACATATGCTTGTTTTGTTGGGCGTGGACCTTGAAACACATGATTGATGAAATGTTTTTAGTTGAGCAAGGAGCTCTAAAGCACATCAGTAATTAATGTTTTTGTTCAGCAAGGAGCTCTATATAACATGAGTACTTAATGTTTTGTGTTGAGCGAGAAGCTTTGCAACACATGGAAATATAAGATTTGGAAGTGTTAGGCATAAGCCCTGGATCCTTCCATGTTGAGGTTGAGCATAAGCTCTGGAGCATCAGATCCTTGGCCATTGTATCCCTAGGTGTATTGTATAAGTACATCCTAGCATTAGTGTTGAGCCAAGAGCTCAAGAGTTGCACTAAGTTGTAACTCCCTATTAAATCGTTGAGTATGGGCTCTTGTAAGCACTAGGGGTTATTGAAAATAATTTAATAACTTCTGAGTGAAAACGACTCGAGAAAAATATTGATCTCATCATACTTATTTGTAAGTGATTAAATTAAATTTTGGATTTATGTATTCTCATCAAGAACTGAAGAACTACCACGTTAGACGAGGGAAATATAACATGCAAGGATGTTTAGAGTTGCATAGCCTGGTAGACCTAACCTTGTACCTATTTTGACCTTAATGAAGAAGTGTCATTAATGTTGATGTAATTGTAACTTCGGAATGTATTCACTCGTATATCTTATGTATTGTACCCCGATATTTATTACGGGAAGTGTCTGTAATGTAACGAAGTCATGGCATGCCCCGATGTGCCTATCGAGAGATTCAATAATGTAAACAAGTCATGTCAAGTCATTGTGGGAAACCCTCCTATTGTTCAAGGGTTAAAGTACCAATAGTTGTGGGGCCCTAGGGTTATTAGAATATCCTACAGAATTCTACCCTAGCTGAGTTATTGTAATTCAAGGAAATAGTTCCCGCTGTTGTGTTTAGGATAACCCTCCATGTTGATTGGAGGGGCAAATTCCCCACAAGTTTTGTGGCACTACGATTATTAGACTCTCCTAGAGATATCGGCTCTAGTAAGTAATTGTTAAGTGAGGCCGACATGATGTTTAAGTAAACAAAAGAATATAAATAGGGAGTGATCCTCTCTATTTATCACACACACACTCACTCACTGGGGTGCATGAGTGAGAGAGAAGTTGCTAGGACAAGAGAGAGACTACTGTTATCAGGAGATCATCTTTATGTTTTCGGGTTTTACTTTTGGTTCTGATTCTATTTCTGAGGAAGTTGTGGGGTTTTCTACTTTACGGTTTCCTCAAGGAAAATTCTTTGTGTCTCTTGTCTCTTATGTTTTATTGTTGTGCATGTTATTCTCTGAGATAAGATCCTAAAACCATAATGCTAGCTTGAATGATAAAAATCTAACATGGTATCAGAGCTAACCTAAGAAGAAGACATTGTTCAGCTACAGATGCTAGGGATTCTTAACTTTTGGGTCTCTCTCCACAATCCATAAGAAAAAGTATACTAGGCTGACTCTCCATTGAAGGGCGCATCTTTCTGTCAAAGCAAAATTCGATTCTGGACATTTTCAATTTTTGGTGCGGGAAATTAGGGCTTCTTACAGAAGAGGAATTATTGAGTGAGCCCAGCATAGGATTTCTCTCCTCATCAAAATTGAAGTTTAGAGACCTGGGTTGAGATTTTTTGTTGGGTTTAACTATGGGAAATTCAAACCCTGGTTTGACCCTGAGCCAAAACAAAACCCTAAATACTAAAATTAATAAGTTTTGGTACATTCATTATATCTCAGGATTTGAGAAGGATCAGGAGCTGATACTTTCACAGGCCAAATATAAAATCCTGATTTACACTATGTCCAAAATGAAGCCTCATATTTTCTATATTCTAGGTGAAATGATCCCTCCACATTAGGGTTCCATCCTCTTCCAGAATTCATCCCTAAACAGGACACCTGGGAAGAATTGCTATATATTGGGATAAAAAGGTCCAAATGAAATTTATGAAGATGTTCCAAAAAGGGAACAGACTATACTTTCTATTCTAGAAGTTTCATACCCTTAAGATTAAACACTAACACATTCCAGTCTGTACAACTTCATTGTGCTGAACAGTCCTGAAACACGTCACCTTGGGAAAACAATCATAAGTCCCAATTGGTGAAACCAATTCTTTAGAAAACTATGGTGTTGAAACAGGGACAGGTACGGCTACCTCAGTGTGAATTTTTAGACATAGGGGAGTAGTAATTTCATAGATACCATGGAAATAGTATCAGGAATTTCTGCAAAAGAAATTTGTAAACTAAGGCTTCTTGTTCCAAGAGCTTCCCTCCATTGTTTTCAGAAAAGGAGTACATTGGATAGATTTCCTTGAAGAGGTATATCTTTCTATCCAATCATATCTGAAAGATTCCAAGTTTTTAAAATTAGGATTTCTCTGACAAACCCTAGATCATCCAGCTCCGAAACTAGGACGGACACCTCAAATCGGTAAGATCTAATCCTTTGCTATTTTCATTTGAGGTTCTCACTTCAAAGTCATCTATCACATCAGCTTGATGATAAGATTGGGGAATTTGAAAAATTCCAAGCATGGAAGTATATGATCTCTCTGAATAAAATGAATTGGACACCTACATGAGTAGAGAGGTTCCAGTTCTAGAGGCAGATGAGGCTCAAAGCCTTACACAAGAAGAACTTGGTCATGGCCAAGAAGATCATTTATTATTCAATACAATATCACCTTATACCACAAGTGTCTTTTTGAAAGACACCGAAAGAGATGTTTGATTCCTTGACCAAGCTATTTTAAGGGAAGAACATAAATCAGAATATGACTTTGGGAAAACAATTGAAGAATGTGAAGATCCAGAATGCAGAGACCATACAGTCATACTTTACAAGGGTCTCTCAAATCAAAGAATAAATTGAAGCAGTAAAATAAGAAGTGAAGAATGCAGAAGTGGTGATAGCCACCTTGAATGGCCTACTAGGATCAAGGGATTCATTCATTCAAGGAATGTGTGCTAGAAGGAAGTGATTACTTTCAGCAGACTCTAGGAAGAAGAAGAAGCTCAACTCATAATAAGAGAAGAGAAGATGTAAGCAACTGAAGATCAAAATCTCACCATCCAAAGAAGATGCCTCAAGCGATGAGGAATATGAAGAACTCAACTCTTGAAGAAACTCTTATCCATCTTATCATTTGGATAAGAAATGATGTGATTATGAATGAAGAAGATGATGAAGCTGAAGGCTCAAGAAGGAATATACCCACGAAACAAATAAAGATAAGTATTCAATTGTCATTTCATGATATTGTTTTGTTATGCATTTGTTTATATTCAATTGATGTATTATGCATGATAGAATGTTTGCATTAATGAAAATATACTACTAATATGCATGTGATGGGTAAGTAGCTCATGGTGCTATACAAATCTCCATTACTTCTTATCTATAATGAAACCTCTTTGCTGACATATTGGATTAGTGTACAATCTCAATGTTGTCCTGGTAGAGATGGAAAGCATCCAGAAACATTTTCGCGAGATATGGGTGAATGTTGTATTGGCTAAAATAGTTGCATTATCATATATTAATACATAAGTATTTTCAATTATGAATATTACTTATGAAATGTTTCTAACCATACAACTAATGCATTTGACTTGTAGAAAAGATCACATACATAATTTCCTACAAGAAAATAAGGATGAGACTTGTTCCGAAGAACAAGTGATGATAGTTCAAGATGAAGAATACTATGACGAATGCAGCGATGCAGAACCTTCCATCATCAAGAAGGAACCAAGAAGAAAGGGAAGACCGATTCAAGAAGAATGATGTCTAGGATGCAGTATCTATACGTGAAGGGAAGTCCGTAGTTCCATCATGCAGTAGATGGAAACATCGTGGGATACAAGGTAAGATTTTTAGCATGAGGCATAGACTACGGAGAGAAATTTTCAGCCACTAGAAATACACATGATAGGAATAATTATGTGTGCAAATTAAAGAAGACCTTGTATGAGCTTAGAAGAAACCCATGGGATAACACATACATGATGAGCTTGATGAAGATCTTAACCTTTGCTACAAGGTTGAAAATGAAAACATATAGAGGATGACAAGCTCACAGATGGGTGCAAAAAGAATTTTTTTTAAAAGGTTCAATATAGAGGATCTTGGTATCCAGTGATCCTAGATGGATACATAGAATATTAGTAGTAGAGAAAACTACTTGTCACTCCGGTACAGAATGTTTCAATGCATAGAGTACGAAAGACAGAGGGAGAATGATGCTTCGCTTCAGAGGGAGTGACTACAGAAGATCTTGAGGTTCGACATGGTACGACATGATGGATAGGTTACTAATGAATCTAGGCTTTATTGAGAGTAAAGAGGATTCCAACCTTTGATTCAAGGTTGAAGGCAGAATACCAGTGATGCTCCTGTTATGTGTTGATGCACTATTTTCTAGGCATGGAGGTGTGGTAGAATACAGATGGAATATCCTTGGGACAAGGGATGATGGACCACAAGTCCATGACCACACCTATGGCATTGAACCTGAATCTATTTAGTGATGCTTCATCAGATTCAGTTGATGCCATGATGTATCGTCAGATGATTGGGTCCTTGATGTACCTGACGAATATGAGCCAAGATATTTTCTTTGCTGTGAACACCTTGAGCCAGTTCCTGACAAATCTGAGACATGTTCACTTGATTGCTGCAAAGCATATTCTGAGGTACCTGAAGGGGACAGTTGATTATGGGATAAAGTATGAGGCGAATCAGAATATTATCTTGGAAGGTTATGTTGATTCACACTGGTCAGGAAATGCCATCGATAGGAAGAGCACTTCAGGGTGGTGCTTCAATATGGGATCAGGTGTGATCTCTTAGTTTAGCAGGAAGAAATCCTGTGTGGCACTGAGTACAACTGAAGCAGAGTATGTCGTAGCTTGTTCAGCTAATTGTGAGGCAATATGAATCAGGAAGCTATTGTCTGATTTATTTGATCTCTAGTTGGATGCTACTTGTATATATTGTGATAACCAGAGTTGTGTGAAGTTGTCAAAGAACCCATTGTTCCAGGATAATTCAAAGCATATCGAGTTCAAGTATCACTGAATCAGGGATATGGTGTAGAAAGGAGCAGTGAAGCTCTAGTATGTTGCAATGGAAGAATAGATAGCTGATGTGTTGAAAAATCCATTAGCCAGAGTGAATTTTGAGTACTTTAGGAAGAATCTTGGTGTTCTCCAGATCGAGTTTCCATCCAAGGGGGAGTGATGGGTCCATGAGCCATTCTGACATGGTAAATGTTAACCCAAAAACCCCCCACATAGCTCTCTATGGCCTACATGACCCAAGGATTCCATCTCACAACCCTCATATCCTTCCCTCAGACCTTCCATTAGACCCCCACACCTCCAAAAGAGCCCAAGGATGAAGAAAAAGGATAAAAACCCCAAAAAAGAGCCCAAAATAGCCCCCTAGGAGATAAAGCCCTAAAAAAGGGCCTAAAACCCTAAAAGGGGTTAAAGTTAGGGAAAAAGGGGCTAAAAGCCGAAAAAAGGGGCTAAAGCCTTGACCAAGGGCTTAAAACCCTAAAATCCCTTGGAAAAACTATAAAAGGAGGGTGGGGGGTCACTCTCAAAACACTCCCCCCTTGCATATTGTTATGCTGNACCACCCACATTCCCTCTCCTCCACATCCATTCCCATTTGAGCCATTGCTCCCCCAACCAAGAGAGAGAGGCTTCCAGGAGCTAGGGCATGGTGGCCAATTTCCACCCAATAGAGGTATAATGTTTCCTTACATGTTTGTTTAGTTGTTTTTTCTTTCTAACCTTTTTTTCTAGTTGCAGGTTTTATTATTGACATTATTTGCAGGTTTCTCCATGGTAGCTTAGGTTTGTTTTGCAGGGTTAAGGAGGTGGAACCCTAACCCATTTGCTGCATAGGGGTTCATAGAGCTTCATCCCCACTTCTTCTTTCTACTCTTGCTATTAGATCTAGTTTATAGTAGTTTCCATTTTCTTATTCTTGTTTAGATTAGCTTAGTTTAATTTGTTGTTTTGTTTATGTTATTTCCATTTCATTTTTTCCTATTTTCAAATAGTAGGAACCTACCCTTGTGCCCTATAGGCATAAGGGAGCCATTCTTTCTCCTGTAGTGAGGAGAAATCCTCACTACAGCTTTGGCGACCATACCAAGCCGATCCCACAGGATCCTTGGTCCAAATTTTCAAGTTTTTTCAATTTTACCCTAGTTTTCAAAAATATTATGTTAGATCTATGTTAAATCTTGTTTATTTCCTATTTTAGTTAGTGCCGAAGCCTCTTCTAGGCCAAGCCTAGTCAGACTGACCCCAGTAGAATCTACTGTCGTCTAGATCTGACCTTGTCTCACCAAAAAACCCCTTTCCGAAGCAGGGCACTCTTATAAGGGAAAAAGGTGAGACTGGGGCACTCTTAATGAGCAAACAGGTTCACCCAGGGTGCACTTAATCCCTAGATAGGCACAACTTCAGCCCAGAAACTCAGGTTGCGGCTATTTTTGCATTCTGTGCGACCCCCTCGCTCATTTCTGGAAAAATATCTCGGTCACCTCACTAGATTTGGTCAGAAATGTGCGGACTGTCACACAAAAGGTGAATTTAAGTTTAATTGACAATAATTTTCAGTTTCAGAGGACTGTTAGTGTAGCCCAGCCGCCTCTGTCCACCATTGCAGGTCTTTTTCAGTTCCAATTTTTATTTTCTGTAAATCAATCCATGAACAATGTGTAAATAGTAAGTCAATCATTAAGGCTTAATAAAATGAACTAGGCTAACTAAAAGTAACTTAAAAACAATCATATTGCTGCCCCCTTCCTCCTCTACCCAATCATCACCATCCAGGGTGTTCTAGGATACGACAAAGGGTAACGCCGGATAGATCTAGGCACTCCATGGTATTTTTCCCAAACCACTAAAACAGGGTGACCTAGAAGGTAGAGGGGGTAGAAAAGGAGGGCTTCTCACGGCGCTAAGCGTCCTCCTTGCTGACCAACCTAGCTCCCAGGAGGTGACCTAAGGATCTACGGATGGGTTTAGTCCCATTGTGTTGAGAGCCTACCACCTTCTCTTGGTTTGAAGAAGAATATCACTGAGAGGTAGCATTTAGTTAAGCCAGCAATCTAGGGTTAATCACTGTACTTGCTTACAAATTTCTTTTTAAGTTTGCATAGAAAACCATGATATGAACTCTACCATGAATTCATAAACCATTTGCAACAACCAAATACCAGAACAAACAAGAAAACCAACACACCATACCAAATAATTAACCCAACTCAATTCATGACGTTGAGTAAGCCTTAAAATTTACCAAATTTACATTAAGTTCAATCAATTCTACAATATTTGAGGAAATAAGTCCTTGAATGCTTCAAATATGGGAATTAATTGGGCTTTTCTCAGAAACCCATTGTGAGGAATACCACAGGAACCCCAAAGTAGCTGGCCGCTGAGAGGAATTGCCAAGCGAAATGGGCAACGACCCCTTCTGATTGAGTAGAAGCACCCATGAGGAACAAGCCAAGTGTTGTCTTCTGGTAGCCTTGGTGGCTAAGAGACCACCTTCAGCCAATAGGAATCCATTGAAACCAGGGTCCAAATCTCATACCCACCAGTTTCATACACAAAAGCGAACACAATTGATCCTCCACGATCTTCCTCATGGCTAAGAGGCGAACCACCACCATTTGGAACACTTGATCGGCACCATCGAAGCCACTCTTAGCAATATCCGACATCTTCATAGGGCCACACAACCTCTAATTCTGATTTAGACCCATATCATTCTAAGCTAGACCTCCACACCACACCATCAAGCCCCATGACTAGTGCAAACCCGGATCCATTTTTCGTCCTAACCTTAGCAAGTGGACCCATGTCCACATCACACCCTGCCACCCAAAACTTCATAAGCGGTCGAAGCACAGTCATGCACACTGTCATTAGCCAATTTCCACCACCCATAGTGACCAACGAAGCTGGCCCAGTGGTAACACATGGGGGTAGTGGCCCCTCCACACACACTACCCCTTCGGCCACACAGGGGGGCAGTGCACCATCCACCTACATTGCCCCTATTATCATACATGGGGGAAATTCTATTATCACCCATATTGCCCCCCACACAGCACTTGGGGGCATTGGCCCATCCACAATGGTGCCACCATAAGCACCCCCAGCCATGCAGATGCATTATGCACCTGCAAACCCCACCCCCATTGTAGCCCCATCCCACATCAACTTGGGGTCAAATATACCCTTCATGGCTCATCTGAACTTGCCTGACTTGGCTAGATTAACAAATGACCCCATCCGCCACCAAGCTTTCTGGCCACCCATGCCAACTAAGCTTCCATCAAACATCCAAAATTTTGAAGGCAAAGCCGAGGAATGTCCCCAAAATCACATAATGACATTCCATCTATGGTGCTCATCCAATAGAATTGTAGACGACTCCATCAAGCTAAGGATATTCCAACGCACCCTTACAGGTGCCGTGGACAAATGGTACATTGAGCTGCCATAAGCCAAGTACCCCGACTTCAACTCCTTAGCCTTCATGTTCCTACAATATTTTCAACTCCCTATTACATATGATGAGGGGGTGGAGATCCTGTTATCCTGTCGCCAAACAACCTCCACTCACATAACTGACCATACCCATGAGTTCCTGCGATGTCGTAGCTTATGCAAAATCCAACTAGACAACATGATATTCTTGGATTGGTTCCTTAAGACTTTGCTCCCACCCATTGCAAAGAACATCGTATCTGAATGTCCCCAATCTGAAGAAGAGGCCATACTGAAGGCCCAACAATTTGACTTGATCTACTCTCAATCTGGATACTTGTACACTATCATTACAGACACTCCTCATCTGAGTACATCCTATCCTAATGTACCGGGGGCATCCCATGCTGCGGACGGCATTATAGGGTCAGTCTCCCAACAACCACAGCCTCGACCAACACCACCTACGATTGCACCACAACCAAGCAACACTGCTAATTTTGCTTACCAAAACCATGCTCCAGACTATGCTAGAATGATGTCCTAGTCTAGAGCAACAACCTATTATGCACAACTTGCGCCACCGCAGTAGGCTCAGGACACTGCTTGGTCAAAACAACAATATGTGGGGAAAATGCCCACATTTTTGGCACCACCACCCCCACAAATATACTATGCACCACCAGTGCAACAAGTCCAAGTCCCCGCCCCCGCTCCACCCACTCCGTTGGGGCAAGTGTTTGCACAAGAAAACTGTCCCAACTAGCCTACCCCCAACAATCAACAAGCGAAAGCTAAAAAAAACCAGCCTCGCAACCAAGGAAATAACCAACCACAAGGAGGCAGTCAGCAACCGAACCCTCCCAATAATTTTGCGACTAACCGGCCAGCCCAAAACCCCCCACGGCAAAATGCACTAAGACACAATGCTTCATTGCACACAAAACAAACTTGTACACTCTATGATGTTTATGGGCATTACACATTTGAGTGTCCCCTCATGGCTCACGCTAAGTAGGCCATTCAAAATGAGTCCCAACAGCCGCCAATGTTGCCAATCAAGCCCAACCCAACCAGGCACCACAAGGACCGCCCCCCCTGGTGCTTCAAAACCCACTGCTAGTACAAGGATTGGTGGCAACTGCTCAACCTCCCCAAGCCAATCCCAATGCTCCGAGGGCACCTCCCATGGCCGAAACAGGTGTTCACCACCTGCTATCCATGACCACTGAAGAGGTCGATTTGCAAACTCGACAGAATCAGTACGATACCACCACTAAACTTATTGACTCATCAGCAGCATCCACATCCAAGACAGTCAACCTACCTCTTCAGTTACCCCCATTCCCCCAACCCCCCATATGCAGAGTTGCCAATAATGCCACAGCTAGAGCTGCAGTCAGCTATAGCATTGTGGACGATTTGGCCCAAACACCAACTACCATGTCCCATCTTGAGGTACGTAAAACATGCCCAATGCAACAGAAATCCTTACTAGTTGTTGTAGGGGTACTAGACCCCTCTGAATTTAAGTTGATCACATTTGACATGGAGAGAGGAGAACTGCGCATGCCCTCCACTATCACCTTCAAAATCCCGGTCTCCATCCAGAACTTGGTTGTGCACTAATGCATAGTGGATGAGGGGGCATCCACGTGCGTCATTTCTACCTTAGTTTGGCATAATCTTGGATCACCAATTATGCAACCGTCCTCAATGACTCTGCGGGATTATGATGGACATCCCACTAAATCCCAAGGAATCCTCCCCCATGTCCCCATCACGTTAGCCAGGAAGATAGTCCTGATTGACATCGAAGTCACCAAAACTCAACTGGACTACAACCTCCTCCTTGGAAGGATTTACATGTACACCATGCGAGTCATCACGTCAACTGTCTTTCACCTCATGATGTTCCCCCACGAAGGGAATATTGTGATGGACACCCCACTAAAGCCCAAGGAATCCTCCCACATGTCCCCATCACATTAGCTAGGAAGACAGTCATGATCGACGTCAAAGTTGTCAATGCTCAACTAGATTATAACCTCCTCCTTGGGAGGAGTTTCATGTATGCCATGTGAGCCATCGCATCAACTATCTTCCGCCTCATGATGTTCTTCCATGAAGGGAAGATTGTGATGGTTGACCAGCTCACCTACCATGATCCGCAAGGGTTAACAACACCTGCCAACGTTATCCATACCATCACCACCATTGAGTTGCAAGGGGTGACCGCACATGCTAACGCCATCCCAGCAACCAACACTATGGTTGAAAACACACCAGCCTCCCCACCGTTGAATGTGGGCCCTATTTTGTTTACTGATCCCACCATGATGGCTCCTTTCCCATTGGTGTCACCATAATCGACACAAAAAGGAACTGCGGACTTATGCATTGTCTCATCAAGCACTGTTTCACCCAAATAGAAACCGCAGTCGCAGCCCCAACTACAACCACAACATCATCCATAGCCGCAATCCCAATAGCAGTCACAACATCATTTGCAGCCGCAGCACTACGTGTAGCTGCAACCACAACCGCACCCCCACATGCAACCAGATGGGAGTTATGTGGGCTCATCTCTGGTCCATACAATTCCCTTCCTCTTTCCCCCACCTGGTGTCATGAGCAAGTTGTTCATGGCCACCTTAAGCCTACCCAACTTTACATTAGGGATCCCGGTGTGATATCTAGATCCACTAGCTCAACCAGTAATGCCCCAGGTTTTCTTAACTCCGGTGCAACCTATTACGGTAGAATCTCACCCCCCACCTAGTCCACATAAGCCAACCGCTGCACCCGCACCTGCACCACCCCAACCCAAAAGGGCTAGGGGAAAGAACACCAAAGCCACCGCAGAACCACGACAAGGCCCACCTTGTGTCGTCTGTGAACAACAAGGCCATCCAACTCAAAATTACCCTGAAATTCCAGTGATCCATGTGCATCTATATGCCATGGATATAAAAAAAAACATCCCCGTGGTTGAACTCCCAACCATGCCAATAGTTAGGAACAAGGCATTGAGATCAAACCATGCTTGTACCCTTTGCGACTTGTATGGACATTACTCCCACCATTGCCAAGACTTACCCGAATTTCAAATGGCTCTCGATGACCTCTGTCAACATTCCCTTGAGTTTGAGATCACCTTGATTGAAGAAGTTCATACCCCACCTCCTTCTTCAGACACCATGTCCATTTACAAGATGTCCAGTTCTACAGACCCTCTTGTCTCCACCATCACCGATGGTCCATTAGACCTGTCCGTTCCGTTGTTTCCGTAACCGAAACCCCAGCCACAGCTGCAACCTCAGTTACCAGGGAAACATTGGGGTCCATTCCCGATCAACACAATCCTTTTCCTTTTCCTTTTCCTTTTCCTACCGTCCAGGATCGTGAGTAAGTCTATCTTGGCAACCCTCCATCTATTGGATTTCACACTAGGAGATTCTCTGTGGTACCTTGAACCACCTACCCTACCTCTGAGGCCCTGGCATTTGTTAACTCATGTCCAACCAATTGAGAGGATGTTACACCTACCCCCAGGTCCATTATGGACTCCTCCTATCTCCAGGCCTACCCCTCTTCCTCCAACAGAGACTCGGGGCAAGGCCACAAAAACCATAACCAATTCCATTTACATGATCTCTAGCACCATTTTCCTTTCTATCTCGTCGGCTGCGGAAGATCCATCTGATCTATCCTAGCACCACTTATGCAATAACAGAGATATATGTAAGACCACCTTCGGTTTTATCCCATTCACTTTAAACCATAGTGTGGAATCTGTTCTTCCCATAAAAGTCCAGATTTCATCATCCCGGCTTGCCAATGACCTTCGTCTCGGCAAGGGGACATACACCCTTATTGACTTGGATGGACAACTCTTGGAGAACCCCCGTAATGAGCTCTACCTTAAGATATTTTATGATTAACATCACCAATGAGTCACTTCATTTTCTTTTCTTGTTTTTCAACATTTTTTACAACAAGTCAGGGGTAGCACCATTAGCTGCTACTTCAAAGTCACCCAGAACCTGTTTGAGACACCTCTCACACCTCCGAGCCCAAATTTCTATCTTCTTATGAGACCATCATCTAATGTTTAATAAAACAATTTCGGGACCATTTCGCACAAGTCACCTCGATTTATGAGCCATGAAATAACAATGCAAGTGTCTACGGACCTGTACTTGTATCACAATTCTCGATCGCAATTCATGCGATTTTTCAAGCCGCCACCCGTTAAGGATTGTACTATACTTTTATTTTTGGATTTATAATTGTTTTTTTCACCGCACCTTACACAGACCTTTGGACCATCATCCACAAAACCTTTTCTTTTTCTTCCATGTATTTGGCATGTAAGTGTCCTCAAGCCGCCCCCCATTAAGGACTGTAATTTTAGCTTTTATTTTGTATTTTTAGCATATACTCGTCTTTTTCATTCACCACACCTTATGAGGACCTCTGGACCACTATCCACAAAAAAATTTCTTTTTCTTTCATGCATTTGGCATATAAATGCCCCCATACTTTCACTCACATCACATGTGGTCAAGTTCGTCCACCTTAACACACACACACATGCTCTCTTGACCTCTGTTCGAAAGCCACCTCAGTTTGCGTGCCTCTGCCGCACTGACTCACAAGTCTTTGCCGCGATCTATCACACACTTGTATTGGTATATTTGAGAGCCTGCTACTCCGTCCATACTATGTGGATGACCTTTGGACCTCTTCCCACTGTCCTGACATCAGACACTGCTTGTGCCATCACAATTGGTTGACCATACTGGAGTTTAGTTTAAGCTCTTTTCTGACTCCTTAAAAGAATGAAAATATCGTCGAGCGCAGCTGCTTCCTTTCCCGCTCGCTAAAGTGTAGGAAAGGGCGTCTACATTGTCTCATTTGCCTCCTTTTGTGGACCATGTAGACCATTTCATGAAAAGGACCTCCTTGGCACACTCAAGCCAAGACTGTTCCCCTTTTCATACTTTTATGCTTTCTAAAGCAGAGGGGCCGCACATTACGAAAAAACTCACCACCGGTTGTCGTTAAGCTCTTTTCTATCTGTTTCATCAGGAAAATATTTCTGAGCAAACTTGGTTTCATTCATTCTCATAAAAGTATCCGAATCACCATCCATTCAATATAGGTTTAACCTTTTTCGGCCTGATTGGACTACCAATGGTAAAGAAGTCTCTCATCCCCTCCAGGATGAGAGAGCTCTCCTATGTATACTTTTATCCTTTTTCGGGAACAGGAGACTACCAATGAAAAAGATCCCCACTAGAGTCTTATTCGTGCTTTCAGACTCTCCAAAATTGAAAGCACCATGGAGCATTTACCTTCTCAGGCTTGCAAAAAATCCACGAGATCGTACCACAACGATGTCCCCAGACACCACCCCACAAAAAAAAATTTGGCAGCATTCCCACATTGGGTCACCTTTGTTCAGAGTACTCTGCAATGTGTCTTCCTTGGATCCCATCAGTATCAAAAGTGTCCACCTCCTCCAAGTATTTCCCATATGCAGCGATATTCCGAGTATTACAGCTATGATCCCAATCCCTTGAGTCAGTTTCATTTGGTTCCTGGTCCAACCTGTTGTCATACTCTGAACAAAGGAAGTTTGAGTCTCCCACTCCCCCCATGCCCCTATTCATTTCTTTCCCTACCCTCCCCTCCCTTCCCCCCCCCCAATTCAGTGAGTTAGTCCACAGATTACTTCACACCTTTTGGTTTTCTCCCTTGCGCCCTTGGTTAAGGAAACATCATTGCCTTGACTAGGGGCAGGTCTCCCTCTATCGACACCAACACACATATACCAGAGGATAGACCCAGAGGTCCCTGTACCTTGGTTTCATTAACATCATTGATGATTTCCTTGGACCATATGAGAGAAGTCTTTAATGCCTCTTGGGGTGGTTGTTTCTCACGTGCTCGACTTCAACTCCATCATCACACCATTGAGATTCATACAGGTTTTGTTCTGCACAGTACTTAGTCGAAGACCCCAGATGTTACCTGACTCTAGCACATTGGTGAGTCCACTCGAGGGACCTAAACAGGTTATGTCCCTTGTGATTTCTGGGTTGCGTTGGAGATAGTTTTCAGAAGCCCCAGTAGTTCTTCGATATACCTTTATGATTGATACAACATACTTGTACCGCAGAGACTCTAACTCTCAATTAGCAAGTCCACACAGCTATGTACCAGATCCAGCAGACCGTCAGTCATGAATATATAGAATTCCATGAGAATTCCATTGGTCCAATGTACTAGATCAGTATTGTATTCATCCTCACATAGAGGCAACCAACATTGTCGCATCAGTTGTATATGATCGACTCTTGTATTTTAGAGCATAGATCAAATGATTCTTTTGACATTTTCACGAGCATGGGAATGCCTGCCTTGTCCATATACATGTCACACATTTATTATATCTCACCCATTGATGGGAACCAAATTAATACAAAAACAAAAATCCACCATGCCTCAGCCCCGGAAGCACCACCTCTATACAGTAAATCCTATGATGTCCGTCGGCCATACATTGAGCTCCTGCCCTCACACATCAGGGGGCAATCTATTAACCAAAAAATTACCCACATAGCTCTCTATGGCCTACACCACCCAAGGACACCATCTCACAACCCCCATATCACGCCATCACACCTTCCATTAGACCCTCACACCTCCAAAAGAGCCCAAGGATGAAGAAAAGGGCTAAAAACCCCAAAAAAGAGCCCAAAATAGCCCCCCCTAGGAACTAAAGCCCTCAAAAAGGGGCTAAAACCATAAAAGGGGATAAAGTTAGGGTAGAAGGGGCTACAGGCCCAAAAAAGGGGCTAAAGCCCTGACCAAGGGCTTAAAACCCTAAAATCCCTTGGAAAAACTATAAAAGGAGGGTGGGGGGTCACTCTCAAAACATTCCTCCCTTGCCTATTGTTATGCTACACGTGCATGCTTTGAGACCTTTGCCTCTCAAACCACCCACATTCCCTCTCCTCCACATCCATTCCCATTGGATCCATTTCTCCCCCAACCAAGAGAGAGAGGCTTCCAGGAGCTAGGGCATGGTGGCCCATTTCCACCCAATAGAGGTATAATGTTTCTTTACATGTTTGTTTAATTGTTTTTGCTTTCTAACCTTGTTTTATAGTTGCAAGTTTTATTATTGACATTGTTTTCAGGTTTCTCCATGGTAGCTTAGGTTTGTTTTGCAGGGTTAAGGAGGCAAAACCCTAACCCATTTTCTACAAAGGGGTTCACAAGGCTCCATCCCCACTTCTTCTTTCTGCTCTTGCTATTAGATCTAGTTTACACTTATTGCCATTTGCTTATTCTTGTTTAGATTAGCTTAGTTTAATTTGTTGTTCTATTTATTCTATTTCTATTTCATCTTTTCCTATTTTCAAAGAGTAGGAACCTACGCTTGTGCCCTATAGGCATAAGGGAGCGATTCTCGCTCCTAGAGTGAGGAGAAATCCTCACTACAGTGAGAGGATTGGTTCCCTCCATGGTCAGATGTAAGGGCTGAACCATTCTATCATGATGATAGGATTGGTTCCTTGCATGTCATATATGAGTGCTGAGCCATTCTGATGTGACTATAGGATTGGTTCTTACATGATCAGATATAAGCATTTAATTCCATTATTGGAATGGAGGCACCTGGTCAGTTAACAAGAATACTCAGTCTTGGAATGAGGGTCATTCTGATGTGACTATAGGATTGGTTCCTACATGATCAGATATAAGTGCAAAGCCATTCTGATGTGACTGTAGGATTAGTTCCTCTGTGATCAGATATAAGTGCAGATCCATTCTGAGGCGATTACAGGATTGGTTCCTATAAGATCAGATGTAAGTGTAGAGCCATTCTGAGGAAATTGTAGGATTGGCTCCTTGCATGGTCGAATGTAAGTGTAGATCCCTTTCAACATGTACATAGGATTGGTTCCTCGCATGGTCGAATGGAAGCACTAGGCCTTTCTGACATTGGTTGTTAGATGTGAGTGCTGGTCCTTTCTAATAGGGTTGTGGGATGTGTTCCCACATGGTCAGATGTGAGTTCTAGGTGTGCCTTTCTGATGTGATTATAGGATTGGTTCCTACATGATCATATGTAAGTGTTGGGTCGGCCATTCTTACTTAGGGTCAGATATAAGTGTTGGAAAATACCTACATGGATACTAGGTCTACAATTAGCATGAAAAAGGGATGGCTCTGTAGAAATTCCTATGACGATAAGAATCATGAGATAGCACCCGTGATGATTATCCAACAATGATGATCCAGATCCAATGATGATCCAGATCCAGTGATGATGATCTAGATCAAGTGATGATATAGATCCAGATGAAGATGACTTAAATATGAATATGACTTGAAGATGAATATGACAAGAACTCAATGATGATCCAAATGATACAGAGAAGAAGACTTGTGATGATAAATTGTGTCAAGAGAATACCTTCCTAGCTAGGAGGGAGTGTTGATGTAATTGTAACTTTGGAATGTATTCACTTGTATATCTTATGTATTGTACCCCGATGTTTATTCCGGGAAGTGTCTATAATGTGTTGAAGTCATGTCATGCCCCGATTTTCCTATTAGGAGATTCAATAATGTAAACAAGTCATGTCAAGTCATTATGGGTAACCCTCCTATTGTTCAAGGGTTAAAGTCCCCACAGTTGTGGGGCCCTAGGGTTATTAGACTATCCTAGAGAATTTGACCCTAGGTGAGTTATTGTAATTCAGGGAAATAGTCCCCACAATTGTGTTAAGGATAACCCTCCTTGTTGATCGGAGGGGAAAATTCCCCACAAGTTGTGGTGAACTAGGGTTATTAGACTCTCCTAGAGATGTCGACTCTAGTAAGTAATTATTAAGTGAGGCCAACATGATGGAGTTGATTTTAAGTGAAAGAAAGAATATAAATAGAGAGTGAGCCTCTATATTTATCACACACACACACTCACTCACTAGGGCGCATGAGTGAGAGAGAAGTTGCTGTGACAAGAGAGAGACTACTGCTGTCGGGAGATCATCTTTATGTTTTTGGATTTTACTTTTGCTGTTGATTCTATCTCAGAGGAAGTTGTGGGGTTTTCTCTTTTATGGTTTCCCTAAGGAAAATTCTTTGTGTCTATTGTCTCTCGTGTTTTATTTGTGCATGTTATTCTCTCAGATAAGATCCTAAGATCATAATGCTAGCTTGAATGATAAAAATCTAATAATTAAGTCTAGGGATCATGGTATATGATGCCCAAAGACAAATGTTAACAAGTGTTATATTATTATGTATTTTATACATGGGATGTATAAAGAATAAATATAATATTAATATTAATGATGAAAGAAATAAATAAACACTCCATCCATTATTATTTATTATGTAAATATAATCAATAGTACAAAACCTACAAAAGTCTAATTAGGGACTAGTTGAAAGTTCCTAAGTTAAAATATTAAAAATTACCCAAAGTAATTGAAAAGGGTTAAATCAAGAAACCAAGGTTTCTTGATTTAACTATCCCTTTGACTGAAAAGTCTATCTATAAAGACTCAAGCCAAGGAAAGGCTTGGGGTTCTGATTTATCATTTGGAAAGGGTCATTTTCTACCTATGGTCCTCTCAAGTAAATTCTTGGAGAACATTTTCTTGGAAGTAAAAAGGAGAACTGATCTAGACCTTGTATATTAGATAGGAAACCCTACCTTAGGAGCTCTAAGCTACTTCCATGTTGGATTCCATCTTGCGGGGATCCGGATTAAAACCAAGAACAGTTTCGAGTCATGGTTCAGTGGAACTTTGTAGTTCCCAAGTGATTTGGTCATAAAAAATAGAGGTCAGATCTTCCTTTCAATTGTTAATGCTAGTTATTTGAGTGTGCAGGTTCAGCCATTAAAAGATCTTCAATTTACAGGTATGAAGCCCTAGACTTCCTATTCCATTTTCCTAGAATAAATGTTGGCTATGTTAGGAAAATAATTACATGGTATTTTCTAACCCTATGGTTTGTTTCTCTCTTTAAGATCTGCTAGGATTTGTAATTCTATATATTAACCCTAGGCTATAGGAAATTTTATATATTAAAATTTTCCAAGGTTTATTCATCGGTTTACTTCTACAAGTTTAATTTATTTTATAAATAATTATCAAGGGTTCTGCACCCTAGTTCTAATTCCTATATTATTTTTCCTGGGTTAAGTATAAACTAGGTTTTATTTCAAAACTATGACCTATCTGCTTTTTGGCCCTTTTTACTCTACTCGCATATTTCATTTATTAGAAGAGCCATGTTAAGTTAATACTAGCCCAGACCTAATGTGGCATTTAAGACCTAGATTAGAATCTATCTATTTAACATCAACAATAAACAAATCAGAATATTATTTATAAGTATATATTAATAGTTATAAAATGGAATTATAAATCTAATTGGTTAATTACAAACTATAACTAATTCTAAGATAAATAAACTAGTAAAGACCTTCCAAGCTCTACCTATTTAAATACAAGATAATTAATAAAGCATCCCATTAAAAATAACATCATCATAAACAACGAACAGAGTGAGCATTGTGACCATTTTTTGGTCCAAGATCAAATCTCTTTTCACTATTTAAAAGACACAGTCCTAACAGATTAAATCTACATAATCAGAACATAGGCCATAACAATCGAATAGTTCCATTTTACTATCGTTGACAACCATAGTATAAACACTTAACCAAAACAAAACCATAATCATTAAATAAATGTGCTCAGAGATTTCACTAAGGTCGCACGAATGAATCCTGTAGACCATCGTGTTATTTGCTACATAACCACGATTCCTTCATATTAAAACAATAATCAAATAACTTGCCATATATTTAAACTAAAACCATTAAGATATCAGAGGTCATAGTATCGAACCCTGTGGGTATATAAACCCAAGTCATGGGGCATAATAAAAACCACAACATAAATTACATAAGCAGTAATCCATTACATAACCATGCCTGCAATCCATATAATATTTAAACCATGAAATTTACATTGATATACAAGGAAGGATAGGAATCGAATCCTATGGGCATCTAAGCCCCAAATCGCTTCCGCTTTAAAAATACAAATCATTACATCAACCACGAATAGGATTCGAACCCTGTGGAGTATTTGTTTACAACAAATCAAGGCCATGCTATACACAGAGGGCATGCGTGCTTATTAAATCAAATACATTCACTATTGTGAGGTCGTAAGACCCTAGGTTCTACACTCATGCTATAGCACGGCCTTAGCCAAAATTATTTAAAAACACAGTCCACATAAAAGTGAATCTACAACAATGATAACCATCGTGATTTTTTACCCTTGTCTTCTTCACAATCCCACATCACTATTAATGAAATGAAACAATAAATATTTTAACCAACCAAGCTATTGCAGAAATAGTGGAAAGGTTCATTTCACGCACGCCATGGCGTCAACCCATTCGCTGACAATCCTTTATAGCTAAGAACTAAATACAAGGAATTACGCAGAGCATTTCACGTAGGAAAATGACTCATCCAACACAAGTAAATAAACACCTATTGTAGCATAATAATTTACACACAGTCCAATATATCAACCATTTCCAAAAAAAAAAAACACATGATAGAGTATTTACACAGTCCCCATTATAATGTGAAATCGAAGCTACACAGTCGTGCCAATGGCTATGGTACCATTGAGACAAATGGTGCTACCTAGGCTAAAAAACCCCAAACTAAATACAATTTACATAAACCAAAAGACAGAGTCTGCTAGAGATCCTGAGTTTTCCCCATTCACTTCTAACATCACCAATATTTACAATCCTAAAACATTTCATACACTTTCCCGAAGGAAATCGAAACCCCAACTACAACCATGATATAGCCCAATCCTACCCACAATGCCAAGAAGTGACAAGATTTGCTTGTAAAGCAGGCTTACTATGGCCAGTTTTGCATCAACCTTGAACTAACAACATATCTCGGAGCCATCCCAACTTTGCTTCCCATGTCACCCGCAAATACAACCGAACACGACAAGGATGAGAAGTATGGAAACGAAAGAGCCACAAAAAAAACCCAAGCATAGACATAAAATCCAAATCACTCTTATCTTCATTCCCTAGGGCGTTTCCTCCTTCAAAGCACAGATCTGAGACCATAACCTCCACAGACCAAGAGAAATGAATAAACCATTTGTGGAGCCAAGCCCTAAGCTTGGTCTGCCCAAACCCCAATAAAATTAATGTTGACATCCTGGTTTTAACTAACAACCCAAAACCCACTCTTCCATATTTTGCATCTAATTCATTAACGATTGTTTCCATTTCATGCAAGGTCTTAAACCCCATTACTTAAAGAAAAAACTATACATTATAACTTGCCACCCAATGCTAACAAAAGGTATCATTTATATTACGATCTCATACCATGCACCTTATGTGCCAACCCTAAGCACAAACACCATGCATAGTATTGGCATGTATGGCTTAGTCCTTAGATTATATTATATATGCTAATTCAAAGTCATATCATATGACATGTATCATTGAGATCATAGGATTAAGCCTTAGTGCATTGCATATCTATATTCCCTAAGGTTAATGCTTAGTAACCATGGAATAAGAAATATTCCATGGTATTATTGCTATGAAAAATGAATCGAGGTTTGATCTTTAATCCAAGTTTCAACCTGCCATGAAATAAATAAGACATATGTTAATGTTTATAATAAAGTAAAAATGAAAAATACATATAACGGATGATAGGTATCATATAATCTCTTGAAATCTATTTTCAAAAAATTTTATATTGTTAAAAACCTAGAACCGACGTTCTTTTCCTTAAAATTCATTTTCCTCACAATTTTGTGTATTAATAAACTTTCCGGGCTATTTTACATTCACCACAATATTCGTTGTCTCCTGATGATGATCCCAGAGTAGGGATCGAAACGTCGAGTTTCAAATTTGCTAACGCAGTTTCCTCTTCTATCATTCAGGTATCATATAGATAAATTATATAGGTTAAATAAATAATGAAAATAGACTTTACCTTGCTAACAAGCTGAGTGAGTAAAGGACCGTATTAAAAAACAATAGGTATGTTATCGATCACAATGTTTAGTGCTCTTTAAATATTCATCGCTAAGTATAATCTACATATGAAATAAAAGAGGTGCCTTAGTTCGAAGAACTAAGTAATCCTACTAGTTAAGTGAACACTTTACCTCTCATACCATCATGGTAGAACGAGTCACGCCACTCCGCCCACTTTGTTTCCATAAACAGAGTCAAGTTATAACAATATAAATAACGAGTAATACTATGTAGAAGAAATGAGGCATATAATCAAGTAACGATGCATACACGACAAATGTATAACCATAAGAACCAAGTAGTAAACAACATTACAACATGTCAATTAAAACACAACAATAAGTATAACTAGAAGAACAGTGATAGAACATAAGAACAACTTACAACTAAACAGTGGTACAACTAGTGTATGTTATATTCCGCAAGTATAATAATGTTCTGTTTAGGTAGTTTTTACTAGCCTACAATCTTTTTTTATTTACAATTTTTGGGGACATTATAACATTCAGATATACTGAAAACCATACAAAGTATACAAAAAGACTTAATGAATCCATTCTAACATGAATGCATTGCTTGATGAAGATTTTCAAGGATGATAAGATGAATGAAAGAAAATAGCAACAAGCAATTAATGAATCCTTTATGCGAAACATGATGGGAGGAATCCCGCATGGAAAACCCACTTATTAAACCAACAAGTTCAATAAAGAATTATGTCATAAATTGGCCAACAACCCAAAGGAAGAAGGGAAAAAGAACACACCCCTGAACCTCCAGAAAGATATTATCACAGTCTTTCTAGTGATAATTTTATTTCTCCTTGCATAAAGAAACAAAGGAATGATTACAACCTCCAGGGAGAGTTCATAAATATAAGATCCCCAACCTATGAAGGGGAGATTAGCACCGGGGGAAAAGATGAAGAATGGATTCTCGGTATGAGAAAATACTTCCCAGTACACAACTAATCAAGTGAGATGAAATCCCATCTATCCATCTATAATTTAAATGGAAAAGCAGCTAGATATTAGAGAGGCCTAAAGCATACCAAGAAATATGAGGTAAAAGAAATACAATGGAGTAAATTTCGCTGAATTTTTCAAGAAAAATACATGTCTAAAAGATTCTTCGACAGTAAGGTGAAATAGTTTCACGAGGTAATAATGGTTTCCATGACTATGGATCCTTTTATTAACAAAACTATTTATCTATTACATTATGTTCCATACATAAAGGACAAGAAAGTGGAAATATAATAGTTTTTAGGATTTCTTCCTCCCAACTTTCGAGAGAGGATTGAATTTGACATGCCCAAAATATTGGACACCACTTTGCACAAAGCTAGTATTTTCTATGATTATGGACAACTGACACAAGTGAACATAAAGAGAAGAAGAGATAGATCTAGGACCTGCTCAAACAACCACAAACTGGGTTTCAACCCACAGCCTTACAGAAAATAGAACAACAATTTTTTAGCTAATAAGAACTTCAACAAGACAGGTGCAAAGCCATATGTACCATATCCAATTGCTAACAAACCATCAGTAAATAGGGGAGCCATTTTTTTCCCATTGCAAATAAAATGTTGGAAATTCCAAGGGCCCCATTATTCCCAATACTGTAATAACAATACCAATGGAGTCTTGCACAACTTACGAGAAGAACCAATGGTATAGGACATAGTTGGAACACCATGGATTTATGCAGCCGTGGATGGATGACAGTCAGACCATCAAGCTACCATTGTTGAGATAGAAGGTAAGGTTTCCAACACTTCTATTTCAATATTGATTGACCTTGGCAATTTCTGAAGCTCTGTATCACCTAAAATTGTTGATTTATGTAAACTAGACAAAGTTAAACATGAGAAACCGTGGTTGGTGCAATTATCGAAGGGTACGAAACAAAATCTTTCTGAAATAGTTAGAGATTGTTTGGTAAAATTGAATGGTTTTCCTGCTATAATAAACCTGCACATCCTACCCTTAGGATTGTATAATATACTTATTGGCATGGACTGGTTGGAATAGCACCATGTCATGCTCGATTGTTTACACAAGTCAATCTTGGGTACAAATAACCAATGAAATCAAGTAAATATTTAAGTCATAACTAAGAAAGTTTCTGTAAGGAAGATATCCACTTTACAAAAAAAGAAGTGCATTAGGAAAGGCTGCAAGTTGTTTGCAGTGAAAATACATCATATAAAAGCTAAAAAATAATAGCACATCGAGGAATTTCCAGTTCTTGTAGACTTCACGGGCATATTTACTAAGAAAATCCCAAGATTACCACCGAAACAAAACCTATATTTTTCTATAGAACTGGCACGAGGGTCAGTTCTCTCTTCAAAATCCCCTTACTGCATGAGAACACCAGAGTTGGTGGAGCTCAAAATGCAGTTAAAAGAGTTGATTGAGAAGGGATATATCCGGCCAAGAGTGTCCCCCTAGTGAGAACCAATATTTTTTGTAAAGAAGAAACACAGTACGATGCGGATGTGCATCGATTACCACCAAATTAACAAGATGACCATAAAAAAATAATACCCACTCCATAGGATCAATGACCTATTTGATCAAGTAGCAGGAGCCAAAATATTTTCAAATATTGACCTATGATATGGATACTATCAGGTATGGATTCGTGATGAGGATATTCATAAAACTATCGTTTGTACGAGGTATGGACACTGTGAGTTTCTAGTGATGCCATTTGGGTTTACCAATGCACCCGTAAAATTTATGTGTATGATGAAAAATACTTCACTATATACCTCGATATATTTGTTTTGGTATTTATAAAAGACATCCTAGTTTACTCGAACATGAGGAGCATATCCGCATAGTGCTACAAGTGTTACAGGAACACCAGCTCTACACCAAGTTCAGTAAAAGCAATTTTTACAAACCACAGATATAGTACTTGGGTCACATCATCTTCGATAAGGGGATATCTGTGCACCCAAAAAATACTTAAATACAAAGAGGATTTCCCTACCCCTAATAGTGTCGCCGACATTATATCCTTTTTGGGATTAGCCCATTACTACCAAAAGTTCATTGAGAACTTTTTGAGGATATCATGTCCCATGATCGATTTGAAAAAGAAGGTGAACAAGTTCTTATGGATGACCAACTGCGAGGTAATTTTTTCGAAGCTTTAAAATATTTTGATGACTGCACCAATACTACTAATTGTGGATCCCAATGGGGATTTTTTTGTTTGCACGGATGCAAGAAAGGAAGGGCTCTGAGGAGTCCTCTTGCAGAATGATTGTGCGATCTGTTATGAATCATGGAAGTTAAAACGAAACGAACATAACTACCCCACCCATGATCTTAAGTTAGCAGCCATCATCCATGCCTTGAAGATGTGGAGGCACTACCTCATGGTGAAGAAATTTCTTCTGAAAACAAATAATATGAGTCTGAGGTGTTTATTTGAGCAACTGGATCTAAATGCGAGGAATTCCAAATGGTTGTATTTCCTCAACAAGTACCATTTCGAGCTAAAGCATATAAAGGGAAAGGAGAACAAAATTGTTGATGTTTTAAACCGACAAGCTCATATGATATATGAGGTGACTTATTTCAAAATGATTTGTATTTACACAAGAGGATTAGAATGACCAACAGAGTTGACCCTTTCTATGTTTAAATCCTCAAGAAGGTTCAAGAGGACAGGTTGTTTCAACAAAAAAAGAGTTCAAGGTAGATAAAATGGGACTGTTGTGGTCCAAAAAAATATTGTACGCTCTAGAAGAAGGGAAAATCAGGTCTAGAATCCTCATGTAAGTTCATAGGACACCCTACTCGCGACATCCAGGATATCAAAAGATGATATTCTGAGTAAAGAAACACTTTTTCTTGCCTAAGATGAAGGCTAGCATAGCATTGTTTCTCGCAAAATGTCAATAATGTCAGCAGTTCAAAGCTGAGCACGAGCATCCTTTGGGGTTGTTGTAGTCGTTACCCATTCCGGAATGGAAGTGGGAGGTCAATAGTATGGATTTTATCATGGGTCTACCAAAGAGTAAGAAGAAAAATGATTCTATCTTTGTAATAGTTGAAAATTTGTCAAAAGAAGTACACTTCATTCTAGTGAATTCAACCTACAAGGAAGTACACATTGTCGACATCTTCTTAAAGTAGATATTTAGATTACATGGGGTACCCAAGGAAATCATCTCGGATCGATATACAAAGTTTACCAGGCATTTTTGGAGATCCTTATTCTTTGGATTAGAGACTAGATGAACTTTAGTACTGCTTACCACCTACAGACTGGAGGGAAGACAGAATGGGTAAACTGAATTGTAGAGGACATGATTAGAATTTATGTCATGAACAACCCCACCAAGTGGGAATATTACCTACATCTTGCATAGTTTGCATATAACAACGGATACCAGACCTTTTCCAAGATGAGTCCCTTCAACGTACTCTATGGATGGAAGTTGTAATATCCCAAATTTTGGACCTAACACTTATAGGCATGTGTCTATTGATTATGATGATTATCCTGATGTTTTATTTTTATATTAGGTCGAAGACCACAATGCATGTGAACATGAAGATTGTTTTATATATTTGGCGTAAGCCAATTATTGATGATATATATATATATATATATATATATGCTTGTTTGTGTTAGGCATGGACCCTGAAGCACATGAGTTATGAAATTTTTTGTGTTAAGCAAGAGGCTCTCGAACACGGGAGTGATTGATGTTTTTTGTTGAGCGGGAAGCTCTGGAACACTGGAGTGATTGATGTTTTGTGTTGAGTGGGAAGCTCTGGAAGACTTGAGTGATTGATGATTTGTGTTGAGCGAGAAGCTCTGGAGCACATGAGTACTTACCTTTGTGTTGAGCGAGAAGATATGGAACACATGAAAATATAATTGGATGTCTTGGGCAGAATCCCTGTATCCATCCATGTTGATGTTGAGCATAAGCCTTGGAGTATCAGATCCTTGGCCATTGCATACCTAGGTGTATCATACAAGTGCATCCTAGCATTTGTGTTGAGCAAGGATCTCTAGAATTCCACCGGATGGATGTGTTGGGCATAAGCCCTGTATCCATCCTATTGATGTTGAGCATAAGCCTTGGAGTATCAAATCCTTGGCCATTGCATACCTAGGTGTATCATACAAGTACATCCTAGCATTTGTGTTGAGCAAGGAGCTCTGGAATTGCACCGAATTGTGACTCCGTGTTAAAGCATTGAGTATGGGATCTGATAAGTGCTAGGGTTTACTGAAAAGAATTTAATAAAATTTTGAGTGAAAATGACTCGAGAAAAATATTGATCTCATCATACTTATTTATAAGTGATTAAATGAAATTTTGAATTTATGTATTCTCATCAAAGTACTGAAGAGCTACCACATTATATGAGAGAAATCCAACATGCAAGGATGTTTAGAGTTTCCTAGCCTAGTATACCTAAATGTGCTACCTACTTGACCTTAATGAATAAGTGTCATTAATTCTAGGGATCATGGTATGTATAAAGAATTAAATATATTAATAATATAAATAAATGAAAAAATAAGAAGAAGCTCCATCAACTATTATTTATTATTAAATGATAATAAATAGTCCAAAACCTAAAAGTCTAACTAGGAACTAGAACAAAGTCCCTAAGTTAAAATATTAATAATTACCCAAAGTAATTGAAAAGGATTAAATAAAGAAACCAAGGTTTCTTGATTTAACTATCCCTTTGACTAAAAAGTCTGTCTATAAAGACTCAAGCCAAGGAAAGGCTTGGGGTTCTGATCTATCATTAGAGGAGTCGTTTTCTGCCTGTTTTGTCTCAAGAAATTCTTGAAGAACATTTCCTCGAAGGAAAAAGGAGAACTGATCCATATCTAATACACCGGATAGGAAACCCTACATTAGGAGCTCTAAGATACTTGCATGTTGGATTCAAGGTCGGGGGGATCCGGATCAAAACCAGGAATGGTTTCGGGTCATGGTTGGGTGGAATGTGGTACTTCCCAAGTGATTTGGTCATCAAAACAAGAGGTTAGATATGTCTTAATTGGTTAATGCCAGTTATTTAAAGTGTGCAGGTTCAACCATTAAAAGAGCTTCAGAAAATTATAGTTGTGAGTTCTTAGTATGTCAAGTTCATTGCTAGCATAAATGTTGACTGCTTTATTTAAAGGTTCATTATATATTTCTAACCCTAGAAATGATTGTTCTGTCTATATATTCTAGGGTTTACATTTCTTAAATTGTAACCCTATACTGCAAATGATTCCTCATAATGTATTCACCTAGGTTTGTGCAATTAAGTTAGTTTATGTATCTGTGTTCATTACTTAAACTAGGTTTAAGGAAAAATAGGTTTTGTTTCAGATTACCATATAGTTGTATTGGGTACCTTGCTTATTCTACTGACATATTCCATTTGTCAGTGGAGACATGTTTAGAGTAAAATAGATTAATCTTAAAATAATATTTAAATAAATAACTATACAAACTATATAACCTAACGTACTTTCTATAATAGAACTATTATATATATATAAACATATAAGGACATAATACATAAACAAATCTGAAAGCTCTCTATAAACCATTCTACATTTAAATCCAAGATAAATAATTTATTTAAGACCTTTCAAGGTCTACTATATTGAAAACAAACTAAATGACAAATCATTCCATTTAATAACAACATCATAATTAAATGAACAATAACTTCATGACCATCCTTTTGGTTCAAAGATTCACATATATATTCACATCTAAATATACTTTCCTAGAAATTAAAGTAAATAACATTACAATTACATATAACTTAACCAAGTAAAACAGTTAAAATAATTAAAGAATTCTGTCATTTTAAACAAAGGTCACGATACAACCTCGTGGGTTTAGAAACCCAACTCACAAGTCACTATAAACAACCATCTCGTAAAGTTCATAAACATTAAACAAATTTACGTAACTCGTCAAACATTCCATATAACAAAGTAAACAATACATCATACACAGGAAATCGTATCATGTATTAAACTATGTCAAAATCAAATTACAAACCCAAGTATTACAATGGGGATAGGAATCAAATCATGTGGGCCTACAAGCCCAACCCTTCTATATAAATCAAAATACAACTTATTACAATTATCCACGGGCAGGATTCAACCCTGTGGATTTTATTTACCAGGGCCACGCTATACATTGAAGTATGCAGGCTACATCAGATAACATCAACGTTGTTAAATAAAAAATAAAAAACTATTACGCTACAGCGAGGTCGTAAGAGAATGGGTTATTCCCAATGCTATAAGCATGGCCTTGGCCAATACAGATATTACACAGAGTCCATTTAAAAGTCTAATCAACAGCGATGAAGGCCATCGTGGGCTTGCACCCCTGGATTTTTTATAATCGATTCCACATTATATACTAAACCATGAAATCATAACAGTAAAGAACCATCTAAAGCTGCATAGCATTCACCCAAGCCATGACATACCAATTAAAGATACATAGTATGAATATAATAACGACTAAATCTGTGAATGTTTTCACCCAACAAGTTAAGCAATGAAATGTAAAGAGTAATCAAACACAGTGAAACTATCGTGGCCATGAAGGGAAAGAATCAAGACATTTACAACATGGCCTTACCCCACGCTGTCAACCCTTACAATCAATTATGAATACGCAACACACAGACCATAAATGAAGGCATATTCCTGTGTATAAACCATCATAAAAACCCTTTAGTGCAGAAATTAAATTCCATACACACACAGTAAGAAAAATAACCATGGCCATCTCATAAACACAGGGTATTCACATTATGAACAGTAATGCCAATCGCAGTCTTTCCACACAGTCACCATTAAAATACGAAACGAAGTCCACATAGGCATGCGAATGGGCTATGGCACCATTGCAAGAAAGCGTGCAGCCCATGGATCCAAAGTCCAAATCCATTTACAATTTACATTACCTAAAACATAAATACACAGAGCCTTTGAGAAATGCGAGTTTTCTCCACAACCAAAACCCACACCATTAATTTAAAACCCAGTTCTATGCATTATATTCTCAAAGATGAATTTAAACCCTACAGAGAACCCCAACATCAAACAACGAAACACCACACAAACATGTTGAGAGAGAAGCATATTCTTGTTGGTAAGGCTTACCTTGCATATCACTCACATTCAAAACCCTGACCGAGCTCGAGCCATTCTGCTCTTCCTCATCATCCCTTGGAACCTCCAACCAAACAAAAAAGCCATGAATCATAAGTAAGACAATGATTGATGTCTGAGAACAAACACGAAATAGTAGGAAAGAAAATCCCAAGCGAAGCTTACCTTCCTGGGCTGAAGGTCGCCTCCATTATCCTCTGCGTAGAGCCAAGACAAACCCCAATTGACAAGTGAAATGGAAAACCGTTTGAGAGACAAGCCTAAGTGAGGGATGCCACAAAAACCAAGGTGCATTAATGGCACCATCTGCTACCCACCTCCAAATCCAAAAACCCACCTTGCCATAGTTACAATCGTTGTCAAAGAAATTGTCTCCACCCACCTTGCAATCGTTAAACCCCATTGTATATCATCCAAACCATATGTTATGTCGCCACCCAAGACCATATCGTAATATTAATACATCACAATGTTTATGTTATAGCAAGGTTAAATACATTGCATAGTTAAGGTAAGTGCAAAGTCCAAGTATGGTCTGCGCTAGTCCTAAGTTAAGCCTCAAAGCTTAAAACATAGCAACATATGAACCAGAGGCTTAAAATTCTGAACCTATTACAATTCGACTTGTACTAAGCCTAATGCTTAGTGAACATGGCATATGTAATATGCCATGTTAAACATTTAACCCTCATAAAAATCAAAGGTCCATCCTTAAGCCAAGATATTGACTTGCAAATAAAAGAAGATAGGAAATGTTAATAATTTTCAATAAAGTAAACTTAGAATGTAGAAACATACTAAGACATAAACGACAAGATACAAAACCATAATGAAGCATGAATAATGTACATGAAATTTAGCAGTAATAGCTAAATTGACGAGAGTAGTATTCTACATGGTCATAATTCTGATTCGGTAAGGAACCAAAGTCAACCAGCAGTATGTTTTTTAAGATCAAGAATTTTAGTACTCTTTAAACAAGACCTTGTCGCAAATTATGAACTGCATATGAAGTAAAATAGGTGCCTAAGTTCAGAGAACTAAGCAATTCAGCGAACAATTAAACACCTTTACCTCTCAAACTATCATGGGAGAATGAGTCCCGTCACTCTTACTACTTTGTTTCCACAAACAAAGTTAAGTTAGGACTTTATAATTAACAAGTACAACTATGCAGAAAGGATGAAGCATTCAAATCCAGTGACTACATGAAGCAGTAAACCGTAGTAAGACATCGTAAGTAAAATACATTAAAAATAATGGCTGAAAGTAAAATACAGAACGTAAGACCAACTTATGAATAAACAGTGGTACATGAAGTGTAGGATATAGTTCCGCAAGTGAATAATGTTCCTTCTAGGTAGTTTTACTACCTTATAATTTTTTTTTTCAATTTTTGGGGACATTACAGAAGTGTGGAACACTGGTTACTTGGGATATCCCGATGGATAGACTCATGTTAGGGACTGACATACTAAAGGACTTGGATCAATTGGTTACCAAGCTCCAGTTTAACCTTAAAGAAGCACAAGGCCTCCAAAATAGTTACACGGATAAGAAAAGAAAATATAAATATTATCAGATAGGCGACCATGTTTACTTGAAAGTAAAAGAAAAAAGAAGCTCATTGAGCTTGGGAAGGTGGGGTAAGTTAGCACCAATATTTTGTGGACCATCTGAGATATTGGACAAGAGAGGGATAGTGGCATATGAACTAGCTTTACCTGCTCACATAAGAGTTCATAATTTTTTCCACATATCCTTATTAAATAAATATGTTTATGATACTAAACATGTCATTGATTGGTCCTTGTTACAGTGGAAATTGATGGGGATCTTGTACCTAAACCAATTCATATACTGAACCAAGGAGAGGTGCAGCTAAGGAAGTGCACCATAGTCCAGTTGAAAGTGCAATGGAATCACTTTGAGGCCAATGAGGCTACTTGGGATAATGAAGCCACCATGAGAAAGGCTTACCCCGTATTGTTTCATGATTTCATTCTAGGTCCCTAGAACATGAGAGACGATGTTGTTCTAGGTGGGGAGGGATGTAATATCCCAATTTTTTGACTCGACACTTATGGGAATAAGCCCCATTGCTAATGATGTTGCTTTGATGTTTTATTTTGTATATTGGGCATAATACCCCATTTCACATGAGAATGATGAATTGTTTGATATATTGAGCGTAATTCAATTGCATATGTTTTATGTTAATGCTTTCATGTGTTGGGCATGGACCCTGAAGCATATAATTGATGAGATGTTTGTGTTGAACGCAAGATATGAGGCACAAGATTATTTCATTTTTTGTGTTGAGAAGGAAGCTCTGGATCACATGAGTATTTGATGTTTTTTGTTGAGCGAGAAGCTCTAGAACACATGAGTATTTTTTTTGTTGAGCGAGAGGATTTGTAGCACATGAGTATTTTAAATGTTTCTGCTGAGCAAGAGGCTCTAGAGAACATGAGTTATGAAACCTGTGTTAAGAAATAATATCTAAAGCACATGAAAATATAATAATTGGAAGTGTTTTGTATAATCCTTGGAGCATTCCAAGTTGATGTTGAGCATAAGCTCTGTAACATCAGATCCTTGGCCATTGTATCCATAGGTGTATCCTACAAATACATCCTAGAATTAGTGTTAAGCAAGGAGCTCTGGAATTGCACTAAGTTTGTAACTCCATGTTTCTTAGCGTTGAGTATGGGTTCTGGATCAACACTAGGAGTTATTGAAAAATTAATATGTTTGAGTGAAAAGGACTTTGATAAAACATTGATCGTATCTTACTTATTTTTAAGTGCTTAAATGAAAATTTTAATTTATGAATCTCATCGAGTACTGAAGAACTACCATTTTATATGAGGGAATCCAACATGTAAGGAGGTTTAGAGTTGCCTAACCTAGTTGACCTAGCCCNTATATATATATATAAGACTAACTACTAGTAATAATACTAGTAACTATGAATAATAATGAAATGATCTATACACTACTTTTATTACTAATGTTAATTAAATATTAAATAAACTACAAGAGTCAAAGTAGGAACTAGTCAAAAGTTCCTAATATAAATTTAAATAAATATTAAAATTGCCTAAATAAAGTAAAAAGGGTTGTTTCAAAAAAACAAATGATTCTTGATTTAACTGCCCCTTTTTCCTGGAAAGTACGTCTATAAAGACCCAAGACAAATAGAGGCTTGGGGATCTTTTGATTATTCATTCATTCTACCTGATTATTCTCAAGAGAGTTCTTGGAGAAAATTCCTCCTAGTAGCAAAAAGAAACTCATACACATCATGATATCCTAGATAGGGAAGATTTACCTTAGGATCTCTAAGCTACTTTCATGTTGGAACCAGCTCGGGGAAATCCGGATTGAAACCAGGAATGGATCTCGGTCATGGTTAGGTGGAACATGATAGTTCCCAAGGTATTCGATTATCTGATCAGAGGTCAGAACTGTCTATGTACTTGTTAATTCTAGGTGTTTGAGTGTGCAGGTTTTCGAGCCATTAAAATAGCTTCAACTTGCTGGTATGAGGTTTCTTGATTTTCCTTATAATTTACACGAGTTTTCTTATTAAATGAAGTGAGTGAATTCTGTGAGGATAAATAGTATATGTATTCTATAGCTAGGTTATTTTATTTACTCAAACATGATATTATAGTTAGGAAAATATATATATCTTATTCATGTTTGTAATGATACATGGTCACCTATAGCCTTATCAGTTTTAAAACCATAGGAGGATTTGGTATCTGTTATTTTCTACATTATTCTTTCATCATTTACATGTTAATTTCATCCTTCTCTAAAGAGCATATTGGTTTTAATAAAGTTCAGAATATTTAGGTTACCTAGATTTTTCCACAGGGACTTCACTTAGTGAACCTCTCACATAGCACGTGCGATCATGGGATATTAAAGAATACCCTCAATTTTGAGAGATATTGACCCCAAATCCTTTTGTTGAAACCCCATCCCAATACTTAAAACCTCCTCCCCACCCATATTTATACCTCAATCCTTATAAACCACCCTACACACCCCCATTTTAAACCCCTCATCCTCGCAATACCTGCAATATATTGGTTCGATTTTTGATAATTTTAAAACCCACAATATGAACTAATGTGATAGGATATTGGCCAACAAGTGAAGCCCCCATGGATTTTTCACCATTTTCAAACTTATATGCAAAAGTAAAACATATATTTTAGCTAATTAAGCATCTTTCACTGCTGGAATATTTCATATTTCCAGCATGCTTGTTATTTATAACCATCGAAACTATTACATATAGTTGTAGCTTAAACACTATGCATAAAATAAAAATTAAATACTATTTTTGAAACTTAAACCATTATAGCATAAACAAGATAAATAGAGTTAACACTTTTAAACGTACCAAATAAATAACATTCATAGAATTATTAAACAAACCCCAAACAATAATTTCCATATTATAAAATTATCTACATAACATGCCAACCATCGAGACCTGTCAAGGTCCAGCCGTAGGAACGATTATTATAACAAATATCCATACTATCTACTACTAAGATAAGAATCAACTTATACATAACACAAACCAACTCTTAAACAACATATCCATCTAAAAAGATCCAGGATCACATCCTGTTGGATTCTCTACCAAAACGAAAACACACACATGTGGTATTGAACCACCAATCCATAAATTCAATGGACCAGGATCGAATAATCTAGGCTCACCTTTTATTTACAAACAAAAAATATATCAAAATTATGCCAGCATCGAATCTTGTAGGATTCCACTTGTGAAACACCAATGTAGTAAAGCCATACAATTTTTCATATAATCAATTAAAAACTACGATGATTGAACTAAATGCACCAAGTAATATCCATCAATTTATACACATGTTGCGTATCATATGAGGTTAGAGACGTAGCTATCAAAGATCAACCATAAACCCCAATTCTAAAACCATAATCACTACTATGTCAATGTTCCACATTAATGCAAAAATAGAATTTACATGCCGTGTTTCCTCATTATGGTTCTTGGCCGAGAGGTAAAACCCCACCACAATAACCATGAAAAAAGAGAACCCAAATCATTTCAAATACAGAGAAGAAATATATTAATCCCTACTGTCAATGTTGCTACAACAAAGAATTCTAAAACAAATACGCAACAGTAATCCAAGCTTACAGTCATCACAATAATAAACCCACGCGTGTTCAATAAACCATATATCACACAATAATAAACATTTACAAGTAAAACTAGAAACAACTCGTAATTTGAAAAGGGTTCCATTGCGAGAAATGGCACTGCCATAGTTCAAACCCATCATTTAAAACCAAAATGAAGAGATTCCATTAATTTATCCAAGCATACGTTTAAGTTACAAAACAAAAAATGATTATAGAGATGAGTCTCATTTGGATAGACATGGCCCAAAGGCACCACACTTACCATAACCAAAATCATATTTACAAACACATCTCCGGATGCCCATTAACGTAAAATATCTACACAGTCGAACCCATAACCAAATATTCACAACTTTAAACCTTGCAACACAAAGCTGAAAGCTATGCTAAATATTTACACACAGAGGTAACAGGCGTAAGCTATTGCAGGGCTTACCTATGGAAGGGTATTGTACATGGTCTTGTAAACACCCATGACCCGCGAATGGAAGCCCTTGTCACCTATAATTCAAAATAGAGAACTATCATAAGTATGATAAAACCTCCACCTAAAGCAAACAATAGTAAATGCTGCAAAACCAGATAGAGAGCATACCTTCCAAGCGTAGGGTGATCCTTTTTCTCTGCACCAAGATGAAACCAAGGAGACAAACCACATAGACAACCCACTGCAACAAAACAAATGAATCCCAAAACACGACAAACCCAAGATTAGGGTTCGTTTTCCCCTCATCCCAAGGAGTATTAATTGTGCCACCCCTTCCACCACCAACAATGTAATGTTTACCCAGATGCATATAGTTCAAACCCCAACAATGTGATTTTGCATTAAAATCCCTATCAAAACTGCCATTGGCATAGTTAAGCCATGGTTTCATGGAATATGGAATATGCCAGGAAGGGCTTACCATATAAACCATAATGTTTACAAACTTTAATATAATGTTCATTAATTCTTATGACTTAAGACTATAACCTTAGGTATTAAAACATTCCAAATTATCTATTACAAATACATAACAAAGGTATAAAAATTATCATAGTTGAAATCCACATTAATAATGTCAACCATGAATATTCAGGCCTTACAAACCCCAACTCTGCATAAACAATAACGTAAACAATAGTAGTAGGAATAGTTAGACCACGGCTTTACTCCTTTTTGTCTTCGATAGGCATAGGATAGTGTAGAGTGGATAGCATGGCATAGGATGTCAAGTTTACCTATAGTAGCAATATTTTGCCATCGACTGAACATGCGCAAATAATGGAGAAGTTTGCATTAGTTAAACATGAACTAAGTAAAACCTATAACATCAGGTAGAATTAGTTACCTCTCCAAGTGGTCACATAAGGGATACAAATTTCTCCACTTCACCCCTTGATAGTTGAAGATAAGTTAGGACTTTCCATAAACAATTAACAAAACTTATAACCAGGAAGTAAGATATAACGGAACGAGCATATGCACATGGATGATAAATAGCAGTCAATAAGCACATTAATCATTTAAACCAGTTCAAGTAAAATAAACATAGTACATAATTACATCAGTAACTACATAAAATAACACATAGAAATGGTAAGGGCAACTTAGGACACTTCGAATTAGAAAACAATGACCGACATATTCTGCAGAAGATGAATTAATGACCAGAATAGGTAGTAATTAACTAGCCTACCATTTTATTTTATTTTTCAAATTTTGTGGACATTACAATATGCTTAAGGTCATCTCATTGTTTAATTGAAACTCAACATTTAAATTCTTAGATAGAAATATAGGGTTAAAAAAATAATAGATTTACACGTAATTAGTTCATAAATTTATGTTAGATTTTGTAACCTAGATTTAAACCCTACCTGCTAGTCACAAATACAAACTAAGTTATATCCTAGGCCATATTTAAAAAAAATAGAGATTAACAAAACCAATTAATTAAACCTAATGATAAACAAAACTCATTGTGTTCTTAAGCTAATCATTATTTAAAATCTACACAAACATTTAAAGTAAATATTTGAAATAAGCATATTACAAAGATTTAAACTAATTGAAGTGTAGACACATTTCATTTGCCAAGGAAACACAGACCTATATTTCAAACTATCCTATCTACGTAAAATCCAGAAACTATTAAAATCAAACAAACAGAACATTATAAATTAGTTGCAAACAAATCTATAAAACAATTATCAAAAGCTATCAAATTATCATAACCTCAATGTGTGAAGGCCGAGAGCGTATCCATGATTTCAAGGTTATGCTATTAAATACCAACACTTATAAACATTATTTATCATCGCCCAACAATCGAATCCTATTAAGGATTGGTTGTCAGTCATTTTCTTTTCTAAACCAAATCTCTTAATACAAACGTGTCTAGACAAATTACAGTAAACAAATAAAATCCAAAAACAAACAGAGTTCCATTCTCTTATGTGTAGGAATATATTAAACCCACTCACAACTTAGGATAAAATAATTAATCATTATTTGATTAATTATTCACCCACTAGCTTAATTAGTTGGCATCCACTTGCACCTTAAAGTCAATAGATGCCATCTACATCCTAGGAATGATTTATTTCCAATTCTGGGTTGATCTTGACCACCTTTTGACCATCCAGAATTAGTATACAGGACTTTACAGCAGATTCTACTTTATTCTGCATTTTTTGCTTTTCTATGGATAAGATAAAAGCTAGTCAACTAGGAAACTGGGAGCTTTTGTTTCCAACCCATCCTCCATTAGTTTTTCTCCATTTTCTAGGATTAGCATGTTATTTCCATCTCCTTGACAAATCACTCATGCTTTTTCCAACTCGTGAGGTCCTTGATAGATTTAGTAAGTGCTTTATCCACCTATGGGGGTTTTGCTATATTTTGGTAAGTCATCCTTTTTGAGATTTATGATTTGTTTCCATACAGTTCGATTTTCCTATGAGGGATGTAATATTTATGTACACTATTATTCATCATTATTCAATGGAAGGATACACACCAATATTCATCTCTTCATTCATGTGATTCAGTCTCTTTTCTTCTCTCTCTATTTTTCCTGTGTATGCTTGTGAGAATTCTTAGTAGCAAGATCTATTTCCTGTGATTCTTCTTAGCATCATTTCTCATAGAATTGATATATTATTTCTACATGTTATCAGAGCTACAATGTTGATCAAGTTCTACAGAGTTGAGGAGTGCTTCCAGTCTCCTATCCCTCTCTGAAGAAGAGCTTGTCTAGCTTACAAGATTTTCTCCTAGTTTGTTTTGCAGGTTGCAGAGATTTTATTCTTGAGCACATAAATTCAGCAATACGATTCTTCATCAGCTATAATTCTTACTTCCTTAAACTACCATGAATGGAAATCCAAAATCTCCATTTTATTGCGCAGTAGAGGATTATACAGAGTTACACTAGCTTTGGAGAATGAGCCCAATGCTGTGATTGAGAAAGCTAAGTGGCATAATAGGTTGGATGAAGCCTATGGATTGATTTTCCTCTCTATTTCTCCTGATATACTCTTTCATATAGATGGTTTCACCACTCCAAACCAAGTATGGACTCAATTGGAGTCTCTCTTTGGAGTTCAAGATGAGCTAAGAGCGCATCAATTGGAGATTGAGTTATTCTCACTGAGTCCAAGCAATTTTTAATCTCTTGAGGGTTTCTTCACCAATTTAAAGTCACTTTTTATAATTCTCAAGCAATGTGGGATTGAGAAAGCAGATGACCAATTAATCCTTTCCATTCTTTCAAAATTGGGTCCTGATTACTCAGTTTTTGTGTCTACCTTTCATGTAACTAGGCTTGTTGTTCCTAAATGGAAAATGCCTTCTTTAAATTATTTTCTTGATTCACTAACAAAGGAGCAAGATAAATTGATCCATATGGGTGTACTTAATTCTTCAAAGGGCAAGGATCATGCTCTATTGGTTCAAGGAAGCAATAAATTCAAATCAAAAGAGAAGCAAATTGTGAAGAAGCCAAAGTCAGAAATTGAAGATGAAGATTCATATGAAGATTTAATGAAGAAAGTTAAGAAGAAAGGGAGAACATCCAAGTGTTCTTATTGAAGCAAGGTTTTTAATTCAAAGAATAAGTGTTTCAAGAATAATATGGACATCATGTCTCATCTTCTTGAGAAGCACAAGATCAAAGTTCGAGATGAACTAGAGAAGCCTGATGATTCCTGAGAACAATGTCATACTACGCAGTTCCAAGGTGATATAACTTATGCTTTGAGTGCCAGAGTTCTCTATTTTTCTCATGTCTCTGATATATAGTTATTCTCTGATATATCAGAATCAAAAATATCATAACCTTTCTTTGATGATCCTCCTCTCAGTCTACTAGATTCATCTCCCAAAAATTGTGATTTTTCACTAGATATTGACTTACCTTTGAGCAGATCTTCCTCACAATATTGTATATCTGATGTAGAATATTGTTTGCAGGATGATAATCATGTCATGACACATATAATATCACCATCCATACCATCTACCATACCTCTGAATAATCCAAAGACTATACAAATCCCAAGATCACTAGTTGATTCCTCATTGGTCTCTTATGCAGTGATATTTATCTTACATGGTTTGAAGTCTTTCCTATCTTTCATTGGCTGGTTATCCATGTCCTTAGTAATATTTGGACTAATATTAAACATTTTTGGATCTTCTCTACACACTTATGGTTCATATCTCAAGCCCATCCATCATTCATATTTTTACACCTATCAGTTTTCCCCAGTTGTTCATAATTTTCCTAGTCTAGACCTATATCCTCATGGAGCCACTAAAGCCTTTGTCTTTGCTGTTATATATGCCAATTTTTCTGATATATCATAGTTTTATCAGCCTCATATCAGATCTATATAGGTTCTACAGCAGATTGGAAGATTTACATGTGATTCACATCACAATTTTGCAGCTATTCAGGGAATTGGGTGTGAAATAAATTGCCTTAGTTTTTGTACTCTTTGGGAAGGAGTATGCACAGATATCTTTTCCATTTCATATTATGTTTGGAGATCAGAGTTCAACAGCAGCAAGAAGAATTCAGATAACGCTTCTACTTCATCAGATGATGAGATACAAGGAGTCTCTCCTCTTCCTTCTTGTAGGTTCTACACTCCAGCACATGATCATGGAGTTCATGATTTCTTCAGCAAGTCTTCCATCCAGAAGCAGTTCACTCAGCTGATTCAAGTGAAGATAAGGATATATTGAAGACATATTATTTCAAATTCTGTGCCTTGTCCTATCTTGAGGGAGGATTTTCCCCATGTAGTTTTGCCTCTTTCCTCACTTTTCTGGACATAATAATTGTTAAAGGGTGACCATAGCCTTGTTGCTGGGCCCAATATGCATCCATATGCATCCATATATTTTTTTCATACCATCATAAAGTTAGACTTAAAGGGGGGTGTAGGAATATATTAAACCCACTCACAACTTAGGATAAAATAATTAATCATTATTTGATTAATTATTCACCCACTAGCTTAATTAGTTGGCATCCACTTGCACCTTAAAGTCAATACATGCCATCTATATCCTAGGAATGATTTATTTCCAATTATGGGTTGATATTGACCACCTTTTGACCATCCAGAATTAGTATACAGGACTTTACAGTAGATTCTGCTTTATTCTGTTTTTTCTGCTTTTCGTGCTTTTCTAT
Source organism: Pseudotsuga menziesii (assembly GCA_001517045.1). Taxonomy (NCBI): domain Eukaryota; kingdom Viridiplantae; phylum Streptophyta; class Pinopsida; order Pinales; family Pinaceae; genus Pseudotsuga; species Pseudotsuga menziesii. The sequence continues at coordinate 163,358 of LPNX010090218.1, read as the reverse complement.
GGATAAGATAAAAGCTAGTCAACTAGGAAACTGGGAGCTTTTGTTTCCAACCCATCCTCCATTAGTTTTTCTCCATTTTCTAGAATTAGCATGTTATTTCCATCTCCTTGAAAACTCACTCATGCTTTTTCCAACTTGTGAGGTCCTTGATAGATTTAGTAAGTGCTTTATCCACCTATGGGGGTTTTGCTATATTTTGGTAAGTCAGCCTTTTTGAGATTTATGAGTTGTTTCCATACAATTCAATTTTCCTATGAGGGATGTACTATTTATGTACACTATTATTCATCATTATTCAATGGAAGGATACACACCAATATTCATCTCTTCATTCATGTGATTCAGTCTCTTTTCTTCTCTCTATTTTTCCTGTGTATGCTTGTGAGAATTCTTAGTAGCAATATCTATTTCCTGTGCTTCTTCTTAGCATCATTTCTCATAGCATTGATCTATTATTTCTACATTATGAATCACGTTGTTATAATTAAATGAATAACACAATAAATAACCACATAAGACATATTAATGAAAACAAAGTTTAAAACCATTATCACAGACATGTATCCATGCAATGCAAGGTCAAATCCATTAAAACCAAAACTATATAATCACAACATTTTAAAAACAATTAATATACAAAACGTTAAAACAATTGAACCCGACCAAGTATTCAACCGAGTTTCAAATTGCAAAGAGATCAGCTGAGAGAATTTAAAATAAACCAAACCCAGTATCGATTCCTGGAAGTGAAAGTTAAAATCTATTCAACATATTACACAGACTTTGTTATTCACGCAGGGTTTACCCTTTACGGTTGCCCATAATTTTATCAATTCGCCACATCTAGCTTACAGACAAATATGGGATCTTTCCCATAAAAAAAAGTCATTTAAATCGATGAAGAAACATCCTTATCAACAGATGATTCAACTAAACTACAATTCCACAGTTCATATCAATTAATGAAAACATGGCATCGTAAGTGCCATTGCAGAGAAATGGAACCGTTAGCATTTATAAGCACATACAAACTTAGAGAGCCATATTAACATAACAAAAACCAATATGATTTATTTTAATCCCAAAAAAATACATTACAGGGCTAATGGTAAACAAAAGATGTACGTGCGAGTTTATTTAAACATTTAAACATCATGTATTACATTATAGATCCATACAAGAGGTGTTTACATAGTCGCATTATACATGCCCAAACGATTTGAGTGAACACCAAAACCCAAACCAAATAGTGAATAGCTTAAGCAACACAAACCAAACATTTCCCATACCGAGAATCAAAACCATAGAATAGCATAGCAAGTTCAACACTGGGTACATGGCCTCTCTCTATATGTGAGGCTTACCCAGGATTGTTGCGCAGTCAACCCAAAAGATCTGTAGTTTTAAACGCAGAGTACCCATGCTACCTAAACCTGCAAAACAATGAAACCAAAGCATTTGTTAGAACTATGCAGCAACTATAAATCCAAACCAAGGTAAAAAAATTAGAACAAAGATGAACTTAGCATACCTGTGAAACATTTTCATGAACAAACTATAAAACACTGTATGGTATGCGCAGCTACTAGCTGGACCATGAGACCTCCCTCCAAAACCAAACGAAGGAACAGATGAATGACCAATGAAATTCTATCATACACATAAGGTAGGCATCTTGTGCAGAACATGGAGCATTCAATGCGCCAACTGGGTCACCACCTTCATTCAAATCAAAACCCACAAGCCTATAGTTTGGCTTCACACTCCTTGCCATCACATTAAAATCCACTTCCATAGTATGCACTTTGGGCATAGTCTTAAACCCTTCCATAGTTGTGAATTGCATAGGTATATTCCATAGTTTCGATGGAATAAAGTATGCAATAGCATAAACCCTCCATAATAAAGTATAAGCATAAATGATTTACAACTAAAGTTTTAAACACTCATCACCATAGTTTTAAAACATGCATATAGTATAAAACCCCTTATCGTAGCTTACAAAGTATGTATTGTGACCTTTAGGCTTAGAACCCTTTTCTTATATAGTTTGAGCATAGGATCATCATTTGTGAGGTGGATTGTTGTATATGCTAGGACTTTGTTTCACCACGTTCACAAAACTAGTTTCACAGGAGAAAACACCTTCAGAAAATTATGTACACATGCATTCGTTCACAATGAACTAAGTAAACCCCCTAGGATAGAAACCTTACCTTTCTAAGTCGATATTTAAGGGATAGAACCCTGCCAATACACCCCTTGACATACAAAGGTAAGTCAGCCTCTTCGTTATGAACAAATAAATAATTAAATACATGTACTATGAAAGTAAGACATAAATAGAATAAGGATCGAGAACGTCAGTAAATAAGATAGACATAAAAGTAAACTATAAGCACATCGAAGTATAGAATAGTGACAAATAGACATCATCATCATCATACAAGAAAAAAAACGAAAGGAAGCATCAAACAGAACATAGGCTTAGTTCTTTAAACAAGTTTTTATTCCGTAGTAAAAATGAGAGATGTCCTTAAGATATAGCATTTTTATTAGCCTACGAAAAATATTTTATTTATGGATTTTAGGGACATTACAAGTGGTATCAGATCCCAGATTCAAAGAGTAAGAGACCTAATGGGCGCTACCAAACACTCATTGCAGAAATAAACATTTCAAAATTGTATTTTGAAATTTTTTAACTAAGAGAAAATTACTTGTTACTAAATCTTTTAATTGCCCGATTAAAGAACATAATAGAACATGGATACAGAGGTAGAAAACAACAAGAAAATAAATCTGAATTCCCCAACACGGGAAGAGGAACCAGTGGTAGAATTAAATTCTAATCTAATGAAAACCATACATAGTCTGCAACAAGACTTACAAAGCTTCAAATATGACAATAGGAGTTAAAGAAAAGAGAAGCAAGAAATCAATGAAGCTTTACTATGGAACATGATAGGAGTAATACCTCAAGGACAGCTTACCCATTCAACCAATAAAACTAAAGAAAATAATCATCACAAATGGGCCAGTAGCCCATAGGAAAGGGGAAAAGAAGAGCACACACCTGAGCTTCTAGAAAGAGATCATCTGTAACGTCCTCGACCCTCCGACCAACGAAGAGGATGCTACCATACCAATATCTATCCGGTAAACTAGCCCCATGAACATGTGCATACATAAAATTCATTGAAAATACTTTGAGTTAAAACATGCATACATTGTTACCATACAGCGAAAGCAAAACCATACATTCAAGAATTTAGCATGTTCATCATTTCATTAAACAAAAAAATACAATTTGCAGAGATGAGATAGTCAAGAATACTTATCTTATGAATAACTTGTCTCGCAACAAGCTACGTCGCTGCAATGCTCCACCCAACCATAGGCCAGTGTGCTCCTTAATCTCTTAGCAACACTGCCACCACTGAGCTGGACATGGTTCCCCAAGGAATAAGGAACAACCAGGCTCACACATAGCCAAAGGTACACAAATCAGCCCAACCAACACAGTTGGGTTTATCAGGCCATTAAGGAGCTGGGAAAAACTAAATGCTAAGCTGGTGGGATCACTGAAGAGCTAAGGACACCTACACCAGATCTAGCCTGACTTCTAGGACACCCACACACACCCAACATAAAGAATCAGTCCCTCAGGGCCTGACTTCCCTTCCAGTGCTATTCAGGGGTTGTGGAGAAGAAATCTAGCCCTCTAGATATGTCTATGTGGCTCCCAAACACACAAGGTTTATCAAGCACACCAAGCCTTCATCCCACTCCAACATAGTACAAAGACCAACCACTCCATACACACAGCCAAACAACCAATTCACAGCTCCGAGGAAGAAAATAAAACTCCACAGAACAACTGAGGTGACACTTTAGGTAATGCACAACTTTGACTAGGAATTTCGATTCCTGAGTCGTTCTTGGCCCTATCGTGGCCAAAATGACTCAATAACAATCCACAACAACCAAAATCGTAAATTAACCAGCAGCAAACCAAATTCATGGGGAAACCAATGACAATCGATCTCTCAACTATGCGAGAAAGGAAAAACAACCCACAGTAAAATCCCCAACAACAAAAGTCACACACATAGCAAAATTGTGCATGTGAGGCCGCTCTCCTAGCTCTCTGCATGAGTAAAATTCCAAGACCTGTGCATGAGGAGAAGAGAATGACTCTCTCCGTGAGGATGGGAAAGAAACCACTTATACTATGAAACGAGAACTTTATACTAAGAACGAGAACTCTAGGGATAAAAAAGATGATTGTTGCAAAAAAAACACCAAAAACACCCCCAAATAGAAAAGTACTGATACCAGTATACATGTTTTTTTTTCGGGGTAAAAAATAGAGCCATGGCCTAAACATCCCATACTGTTGCTTAATAAAACTTTAAAATCAACCCCTAAATTGGAAAAAAAATATTTCTCCAAAAGATAAATTACAACTTTTTTGAAACTTGCATATTAAACAAACAAAAATATTTCATAAATAATTTTACCACTCTAACCATATAAAATCAAAGAAATTATGATGTGATTCATAATGAAATCATATATTAGACCATTCAAGAACAAATGATTCATATAAATATTCAAAATCTCCTTCAGAGTTTCAATTACAAATGTCTCCTTTGCCTTCGCCTTTAGAGTTTCATATAAATATTCAAAATATTCTCCTCCCTTCCCCTCCACCCTCCACCCTCCTCCCCCTCCCCCTTCCACCTCCTCCATCGTCGTATTAAGGGGAGCGTCGATCCCTTGGGTGCTAAAGGGACGCCCCTCACTGGCAATG
>LPNX010090218.1:73909-158416 GCA_001517045.1 Pseudotsuga menziesii | reverse complement strand
GGGGGGGGGGGGGGGGGGGGGGGGGGGGGGGGGGGGAGGAAGGGAGGACAGATGATGTGGAGGAAGAGGGGGGAGTCTCCTAGGGAAACCCACGATGACTCGGTAAATAAAGACGCTTTATATTATATTGTTTTATCTACTATCACAACCACAAGTAAAGTGGTCGGTAAATGTCTATAAGCGCAAAAAACCACTTTGTTTTGTCAAGATATTTGACTGTTAAACAAAGTCTAAAATATATAATTTTATATCTATTATTCATACCATATTCTTAGAGTTAATATAAACACAAAAGAAATACTATTTAATAATAAACAAGTTGAATAAGCAACGAAGTCGCTTAGTACCTGCCGTTTAAGAAAAGTTTGGAAAAGGTAATAATAAGCTAAGTTAGCTTAGTTTTTTTTTTCTAATCTGTGGATTCGTTAAATTGTTGTGAAATTCGTTGGCCTGTGAGACTTTGTGATAGACTTGAAATGTAACTAGACCTCCAGATAGCCAAGCATATTGCTGGATGCACTTGGTGATTATTGGATGTGCTGTGTCGAGTCCCGATGGTGACACCTCACGATGTTGTGTGCTGAAGAAATTTGGACTCACTTGTGTGAAGACATTTGGACTCGATGGTGACACCTCACGATTGTCTCAATTATCTTAGCTAGAGATATTTGTTTGCATAATGGTGACAAATTTTATTTATGACCTTAATCACATTAAGTTTTGTTTGTTTATGGATATGTAATATGCAAAGGATAAAATTTATGAGCCCGTGATGGTGGAGTTGCATAGATGAAGTGGATCTAAATGGTTCTGCCAAAAAAGAGAAAAGTCCTGAATAAAAATAAATAAATAACAATAATAATGGTGATGGTGGAGTCATAAGTAAATATATATACACAATTAGACATTTATATCCTGGTAACTTGCCCAAAAAAATTAAATGTAAACCTAGTGTGATAAGAGGTATATAATTGCTATTTATGAATTAACTTTAAGGGGTTGGTGATTACCCAGCCAAGTGAAATTTAAAGTGAAGTTTTAAGAGATTGTTAACTCTTGGTTTAATTAATATGGGTTTCATTAACTCAGAACATGGTTTTTCATCATGATGTCATAGAAAACGAAAGATCAATGGGAGTCGTTGGATGAGAAGACGATCATACACTATGATATAATTGGCCATCATAGACTAATACATCAATATATTTTCTTCTGAAAAGTTCCAACATATTGGCTACCAGGAACACTTCGAATGCATGTGCTCTCAGGATACATACACGATGAATGGTTCTCGTCAACTATTCCTAGAGAATTTTAAGGAGGTTTATATAACAAGTTCAAATTGACACGGCATAAACAGCCAACAATACATTGTATCCGACATGGATCAATATTGGCCATACATTGTGAACAAATGCCATGGAACACAAGGCGAACTCCTCCAATACTTACCCTGCGATCTGATAATTTTGCTTGCCTTGTGTTTCGTCTTTGATGTGCATTCAAGTTGAAGGAGCATACACAATTTGCAGATGGCACCAATCTGCACCATTTCCTTAAGAAGGCCAGGGGTCGGAGAGGACTTGCAGAGCGACCAGAGTATTCGAACTGCTTTCTCGGTTGCAGCTTGTGAGACTCTCAATATCTTCTTGGAGATTGAAGCTATGCCCATGGCGTGATCAATTGTTGCAGCTCTTCCCTCTGCACATTCATAGAAAATATCCAAAAGACACAACATCTTTTCACAAGTTATTCCCTGCGATTCAAGCAGTGATTCAATCAATACATAAATAGCTCCAGCCTCTATCACCTTGATTCTGTTCTTTCTTGAGGGATAACAGATGGCCATCAAAACCTCCAGAGAAGAAACAGTTGATTGAGGGCAGACTTCCTCTGTCATAAGTTGAAGGAGTCCTCCAATCAGATCTTCGTCCGTATTCATAACGAGCTGTCGCAGCCTCTTCTGCCCACTGCCCGAAAGGGTCTTCAGTAACATGACCGAATGTAATCTGTTGGACTTCTCGATGGAGTCTTTGGAATACAACTATACATTTATCTAATAGTTTTTTATTACCAAGTTCATTTAAATTTGATTTAATAGTTGTATCATTATTATAGATAACCAATAACTATCTCATAGTTAATCTAATAATTATGTAATATATAACTTTGATTAGAGTTGAAGTTAAGTTAATATTTGTAGAATCCTTGGAATTAATTCAAAAGTTAATATATCAACAATTGCACTTCAAGTAAAAGTCATGATTGGAGTTGAAGTTAAGATAATAGTTTTATCATCAATGGAACTATAAAGAAGTAAATTGTTAATTTAGAATTTTGAAAGACCCTCATAAAATCAATATAACAGTATGGTTGCAGTACACTTCTCATTCTCGTCCATAGATGAAAAAACATTGATGGTAGTCCACCCAAAATTCTAAGATATATATTTTTATGTGCGTAAAGATATAAAGTCCTATCTGTGTAATTAGCTAAATGCCCAACTTCCAGATGGAGGAGTTTATTAGGAGTTTTAAGGATTTTATTAGGAGTTCGACAATAACTTAGGAGTTCTAACGATTTCATTATGAGTTCAGACTCCTAGATGCCAAATGTACTTCGACTAGAAGCCTTAAGCAATTAGAGTTGAAGTTAAGCTAATAGTTGTAAAATCACTGGAGTTAAACTAATCGTTGTATCTAATAGTTAAGCTAATAGCTATCTAATATAACCGTGATTAGAGTTGAAGTTAAGCTAATAGTTGTAGAATCATTGGAGCTAAGTTAATAGGTGTATCTAATAGTTAATTTAAAAGTTGATATATCATCAATTGCAATTCAAGTGAAAGTCATGATTTGACTTGAAGTTAAGCTAATAGTTATATCATCAATGGAATTAAGCTCATAGTTGTATCTATTAATTGAGTAGTTGTATCCAATAATATTATAGTTAAAGTTGAAGTTTAATTTTTTCAACTATATTTTATGAATTTTGGATTACACTGATAAAATCAATGGACAATACACTTATCTCATTATCTTAAGTAAATGAAAAAACATAAATAATAATCCACCTCAAAATTCTAAAATATATATACTTATCCACATGAAACCCATCTTTATGACAAAGCCTCTCAAAAATATGAAAAATCGTATCTAATAAGTTTGATGTAAGGAAAGCCATAGCTATTAATATTATTAATTTATTCACTCGTTAATTACGTAACCTTAGAAAAACCGTCTCCACTAAGTTTTGATGGTGCCTATTATTAGAGATAAATTAAATAGATTTTCTTTTGAATACTGTTGAGCCACCCTTTAAAATAAAACTCTCGATGGTTTTGACAGAAACGGAATACAGTCAGCGAGACTTAAAAGTTGGTTTGATTAACCATATCAATTGATGGAATGAGAGAAAACGTGGCGTATCCACAATTGCCAAGTAAGCTACGTGGATCACTACTTATTCCTCCCCCAACACGCGTACTGAAGATAAAAGAGGCCATGCATGGCCTATCACATCTATAACTTGTGCAATTTTATATAAAAGATGAGTTTGTTTTGCAGGATTTTCATTGTGAGAGACAGTCATAGTTCTAGCTTCAATCGATCACTTTTCACACGACAAAAAATAGTTTTAGCTTCAGTTGAGTTTTCACAGGAAAAGAAAGCAAGAATGGATTTGTTGCAGTGTCTGCTTAACTTGGCATTGCCTCCCACAGCAATAGCTTTCTTATCAGTGGTCTTGCCCCCTTTAGCACTCATCTGGATGTTATTTTGGTTTTATCACCTCATTTTTTGCAAGAATATGCGAGGGAAAACGGTTCTCATCACTCGTGCATCTTCGAGAATTGGAGAGGTGTATAAATAAAGAATGCATTACTGTATTATTTTTATGTGTTTTTGTGTGTTCTATTGTAGTTGTACTAATGGTATTTTGATTGCTTATTGCAGCAAATGGCCTATCTGTATGCCAAGAAAGGAGCGAACCTGATGCTTGTTGCCAAGAGGGAAGAACATCTGAAAGATGTTGCCGACAAATCACGGTCTCTAGGTGCTAAAAACGTTCATGTGATTGCTGTAGATGTGGCCAAAGAGGAAGACTGTAAGAATTTCATAGACGAGACTATCAATCTATATGGTTCATGTAAGAGCCCTTTCTCGATCCTAAGATATTCTTCTTGTAGTCCCCTGTGTATATCTCCTATTTTAGTCTAATGGAAATTCTATATTCTTCTTGTAGTCTCCTGTGCATATCTCTTATGTTGTGGAAGGCTGGAAATTCCACAGACTAATGCAATAATTGTGTAAGTCTGTACAATAATGATTTATTGTACAAAAATGCATGTTTCATTATGAGTAGTTGATACAGTCATTTCATGCAACAGTGGACCATCTAGTGAACAACGCTAGAATAGCAAATAGTTTTCTCTTTGAAGAAGCAAACACTTCTGCTTTTCCACATGTTATGGTAATCCTTTTGCCCCACCTAATAGGGGAATGAATTTTGTATTAAAATCCATAAAAATACAGAATGTGTTTTCACTAAACACTTTCAGGTCGGGGTTTTGTTGATTGATGTGTGTTGGTTGTTATAATTTCATTATCAGGATGTCACGTTTTGGGGGACCGTTTACCCTACCTACTATGCGCTTCCCCATTTGAAGCAATCCTCCGGTAGAATAGTGGTGACTGCCTCTGCTGCAGGATGGTTGCCAATGCCTCGGATGAGCATCTACAATGTATATGTCATCCATTTCTCATTTCAGGAAGTTTATGAACATTTCTATTATGTTCATGAAAAAACTGATTGATATAAGTCTACTTGAAATTTGCATTTGATATGACTTGAATATTGGCGTTTGATATGACCTGATTCGAGTCGACAGGGGCCTTGGGCGTGGGGATTCGTTGGACACCTTTTGAAGTGTTGGCGAGGCACCACCCTTGAATGAGGATTTGAAGGGTATGGTTGGGAATCATATCGTTGTTGGACAACACCTGCATCATTGCAGGGCATGTGTTCTTACCGCAAGAATAGATCCATTTCTCCATACTCTCTCGATCGTATGTGATACCAGTGCAAACTGTAATGGGGTCTCTCATTATCTGCATAAATTTCGGGCATATGAAGTAGGAAGGGATCTCAGCTACCGTTGTGTTCTCTTTTGAATCCATGCTTATGCTTCTTCTTCTTTTTACATAAACCACCAAATTTTTGGCCGGGAGGGATTGAAATTGATGGGATCTCAGCTCCCGCTGTGTTCTCTTTTGGATCCTGTAATAATCAGGTTGGATGTAGATGAGCTTAGACCTAGATGACCCGATTCTGCTGTATTTGATAGAATTAGAATAATTTCTGATGATTGAAAGTTGAAGCCAAATTTATAGATTTGCATTGCAAAACGATCGTTATAAATTCAATGCGCTTGCCACACGATAAAGGAAATTTAGTGTGCACTGTGACCTGCTGGGTAAAATTATGTGTCCGACAAACTTAGAACCTGAAACCGAGGAATCTGGAGGGAAAAGGTAGAGCTTCGAGGCTTTATTGCTGATTCTTAACTCAGAATAGTGTCAAATGAAAGAAAAATAGGGTTGAATTTATGAATTAAAGATATGATGAAAATGATGCCATTACCTGAATCGGATCCGCTTAAGCTTGTTTCGTCCTCTCTTCAGAGAAACTAGAGTGATGATGACGCCTGGTTCAACCTGTGATATCCACTCTTTGGAATCCTCGTCCTCTTCTTCATCAATCATTGTTTCAACTGATCGAGAGGAGTTATGGAACATAATGCACCAAGCTGGTATATTGGAACTGGAACTTTCTCCATGCGGTGCTCCGCTTCCGGTTCCTGCTTCTATTTCTATGCATCTTTAAAGCTATCCCTCGCGGCTAAGGTTGGATACCGCACAAGCCCTGTGTTCTCCGGATAATTTTAACGCCATATCCTTCATCTAAAACCGGTAAGAAGTTGTATACCATAAGAATCTTAAAATTCAGTGAACTTGCCATAAAAGAACAATCTTCATAGACAATAGTAGTCTTTAGAAAATAAGACAAAAACTGGTGACTAAAGAAAATTTCAAAGAAAATGGAAAAGCATGAGATAATTGTCTGCTAGGTCGCGGAGAAATTAGAACTCGGTCTACTCATAGTAGATTCCTTTGAAAGTGTGCAGGCAGGACGGACAAATGGGAGTTTTGCCAGTAACATACAAGAAAAGCTGCCTTCAAAGAATGTCTACGAAACTACCAATCTGATCTCTAACTTATACGACTAAGAAAATTCATTTCTGGACAAAATGTTGATGTCATCATCGCCATGTGTCAAGTGAAAACAAGATACCAAACTCCAAGAATGACATCATTCCTGATTGGCCAATCAGAACTTTACAAAATAGCAAATCCAAATATTTTTATTAAAATTTAAAATATTTTTTTGCAAACTCTAAACTTTAACTTTAGAAAACAGATTTTAATTTTTTGGTGTTTGGCAACTAATACAAGGTCAAAGGCTGTTGACTTGCAAACGATTACTATATACCTGTTGCGGCAGGTATAATAAAACTAAAAATCCGTCTTCTACAAATAATAATATTATTTTATTCTCTAAATATATAACTTACTTATGATATTATTTTATTTTATTATCTTGACAAAACAAAAATATTGTTTTATAATAATATAATATTTTATTATCTAAATATATAACTTATTAATAATATTGTTTTTTTAACAAAGCAAAAATATTGTTTTATTTTATTCTATGGAAAAAAAAATAGTGGTTTATTTAATTCTCTAAACAAAAACAAGAATAACTTACTAATGCTAAAAACAAAAAAAAATTATCCTTAGGGGTTGAGTGAATGTATTTACGCTTTTTTAATTAAAATTAATGATCCACATAGTATAGTTTTTATTTTTTATTTTTTAATTCATGTAGCCAGAAGCTACTCCACCTATATTTAGAATGGGCACGGTAAACAAGATAAACGCATCACATGGAATTTAGGTGGAGTTTTAAGAAGTGAGAAGAGAAAGAGACAAACCGAAATGATTGTCCAGATTCAATTTGGTTTCGCTTTCACTGTGTAAAGGTGAGTGGTTCTTTAACGTTCCCCAAAGAATAATCATAAATTCTTACCGGAAGCTTTTATTCAAATGAAAGGCATTTTATGGGCTCTGTTCATATATTATGTACCGGCTTTGTTAGTTGGAAAAGTAGGGTGGCCATATTTCAAACTAGACAAAGTTGTTAATCCGTAAAGTGGGATGGTGAGAATTTAATTTAAACAGGATAGTAAAGTAGGTGGTATATTTTCTTCACCCAAGTACACATTTTATTATAACATGTAAATAAATAGTTTATTAAGGTTGGGAATCGTAAGTAACGGAATCATTAGTTAAGAAAGTGGGTTGGTGATATTTTAAGTTACACGTAACTATTAATTAATAAGTTGAGGCGGTGTGTTGTTAACTGCACGTAATTAAAACCATTTACGAATTTGTTGGTTAGAAAATTGGATAATGATATATTTCAAAATTGAAAGAGGAAGTTGGTGATATTTTAAAGTAGACAAATTTAGTAATTGATAAAGTTGAGATGTGATTTTTTTTTACCTAAATTTAAATATCATCAACTTCCTTATCATAGGAAGTTGGTGATACACAACTTCCTATATGAGTACAGCCTAAATTTATTAATTGATCAACTATATAGTATAGTTTTATATGACTACAGCCTATTATCATAGGATAAGAAGTAGAGCGGATATACACATTTTATATCCATATATGTCTGTGGGAATTGCAAGCAGCCATGTGCGACGTGAATATGAAACAACCGTTGTTCCCATTGGGCCTGCAGTGAATCTCTCTCTGCAGCCTTTGTCAGCCCATCCATGTGACTCGCCGTTTACCGCAGGTTAAGCCACCTCGGCTCCTCCGTTTCCAATACACATTACATTAATCCGCAGTTAACCCCGTGACCCGGACGTTCCTGCAACTTTTTGCCCAAAACATTAAGTGGCCATCCCTTTCATAACTACTGCTGCAAGCAATTGCCCTCCATTTAAATTTGAAATGTAACTTTAATGAAAGTAAACCTAATGACCTCATGCTTCCTCCATGTGCCAAATTTTGAATTTTGAAAAATATAACATTTACTTTGCCTACCTCACATAAAGTAGAAAATGGATAACGAGTTTATAAAGATTAAAAAACATAGTATGTTAAGTTAAGGCTTTTAATTTGGATATGGTAAATTAATGGGGTCCCATGTATAAATAATATATAAAGTTTTTTTGAGCCAAAGTTTATAAATAATATAAGATGCTCACTTTGATAAAGTAGGAGCATTGGGAAAAATAAAAATATATGAGCCATGACTTAAAAATAAAGTAGAAAATTAAATATATGAATCTTTATAAATGAATATTCAATTTAGAAAATGGAATACTCAACGGAAGGAGTTTAATGGTTTTGGGGTGATGGTAGTTTCCCTTGGAAAACTTCTTTTTCTATAATTATTGATTAAAGTATATTTCATAAATAAGTTGTTTTGGTCACTTAAAGTTGCTTTGGTCACTTAAGATAGAGACTCCACCAATTAAGTTGTATATTTTTAAAGTTAAAAAAAAAGGTTTTATGGTTTTATAATGAATTGATTCAATGAAGAAAGGCATCACATGCTTTCTTCACTTCCATATTAATATAAAAATAAATAGGTACATTGAGTATGAAATAGGTAAGGAAATTAAATGTGTGATAGGAAGGTATGAGTAATTATTATATAGGAGAAACATACCTTAAATTTAATTATGCAAATTTTTGTTATTATTATCATATTCAATGAAGAAAGGCATCACATGCTTTCTTCACTTCCATATTAATATAAAAATAAATAGGTACATTGAGTATGAAATAGGTAAGGAAATTAAATGTGTGATAGGAAGGTATGAGTAATTATTATATAGGAGAAACATACCTTAAATTTAATTATGTAAATTTTTGTTATTATTATCATTGATAGTGACATTTAAAGCATACAAAATTCTTGCATGATTTGTTGAATGCGTGAAATAAAAATGGATAGTAAGTTATCATAGAAATGTGAGCAAGAGATTATCATTGCATAAATTGTTGAGTTTATGTTGGGAAGTTTATGAATATTTGTACATGGACATGATTAAGTATACATGAATATGTTTGACAATTTAATTATGACGTCTGTATCAAATTGATTTAAAAATGTTTGTTATATATATAGATTATGTAAATAAATGCAAGATTATCAAGGATGACCTAAAGGAGTAGAAACAATATGAAAGTTGTTATATATAACCATTATGTTTTTTAATACTTATAAAGTTAAGTATATATATAATATTTCCTAGGACGACCTAAGGTATTGAAAATTATGGGTGGTAGTGTTTAAATATTCATTATGTTATATATGGTTCAAAATTTTATATATCCATTGTGTTTATTAAATGGCTTGTGCAAAGTGTAAATAGTTTTTGTGGAAGGATAATGCAATATATAGTATGACTATATATACATGAGATTCACACGAAAGTTAATGATTCTGAGAATCACACCGCGAGTGAGGGGCGGCCCTTTGGCGCTCAAAAGGAGCGACGCTCCTCTTGATGTGATGACGGAGGAGGTGGAAGGAGGAGGCGAAGCAGGAGGAAGGTGGAGGGGAAGGGAGGCGAAGGTGATGGAGGGTTTAAGGGGGTTTTGTTTTTTTAAATAAAATGTTAAATTTGACAACTTTTTGATAAGATATATTAGTACTGTTTTGAATTTCAAACTTTATTTTAGAAATAAAATTTCTATATATATTGTTTTTAATATGTCATTTACAAATATATGCTATAGTTTTTCATGAATTTATGTGAACCGTAACATTTTGGAATATAGTATGAAATAGTATCATTTTTATACAAAAATTCTATGAAAATCCGTTGAAAATGGTTGTAAATGTCTTTATTTTGTAGAATTTCTTAGAATTTTGTCAATGAAAAAGTCTTAATTTTCCTATAAAAATGTCTTATTTTAAAGAAAAAATTGCAAAATGTATATGTTTTTCAATATAACTTGCTTTTAAGTGTATGTTATTTTGTTAAATGTCTAAAAAACACACTTGAAAATAGAAAGTAATCATATTTTACGACAAATATGATTCAAATGCCCAAAAAATGCCTTAAAATAAAAACGTCTGATACTGGTATCAACCATTTTTTAAATGGAGGTAAAAATAGCTCCTAAAATTAGGAGAGAGAAAAATGAGAACTGTGTCAAGTTCTCGTTTCATAGTATAAGTGGTTAAGAATGCAAGAATGTCCACGCGATGGTGAAAGAGTCTGCTGGAGGAGTGTGCATGTGGGCAAGGACTGACAGTCCTTCCACACACCACTGCCCAACAATAACTGCCCAACTGACAATAGGGGTTTTTAATGTGGTAGCTGGCTGATGAGACAAGGAAAGGTTAGTAACTCAAAAGGGTGGGTGACAACTAAATGGGTTTAATAGTTGACACTTGGATTTTCCCCATTGTCCCAATAATTTAATAAATTTCCTCCCTATCTGTCACATGCCCCAATTTTGTAAAAAATATATTATCATATTTGATTTTATTTCAAGACAATATGTTAAATCTTATGCTAAGTTGTAAATGATGACTCAGCAGAGTCAAGGTTGTGAATGTAATTCTGAATATTTTAATTATAAATAAATAAAAGCGGAGACAATAGCTTGGGAGAGTTTTTAAAAGAGTGTTTACTCGTCAAGTTGGTGGAGGAGACTAGGCGGAGAGCAAATAGACAAGTGTCAGCATCCTCAAAAACTTCCAATGTTGTAGGTGGCAGCCTCCCTACATTTGGGGTCATGATCCCCCAAGAAAGTGGGATCAGAGCAGGTGGCTCAATTAATGACAATTAACCCAAAAAGACCTAAGCAATCTTAATAAAAATACCCATTGAAGAGAGCTGAGGCTGCTCATTCCAAGAAGAGAACCATTCAGGTGAATGTACTTCAGAGGATTTCATTGGGAAGGGAATTTGTGGAATGTGTTTGAGGGGTAAATTGTAGAAAGTGATCTAGTACAGCTTTTTATCTGAAGGATCTTACTGCTGAGTGCAGAGTTAGTACTGAGTCATTGGACTAGTATCTTGTTGTATGCTCCACCAGTTCTCATCCAAGGAGACCAGGAACAGGCTTGGGGGTCCTGAGAAGTCACTGTTTGAGCTCTCTCCATGAGTTGGTAGGGAGGAACGGCCTCCCAACGTTGTTGTTGTCCATCTTTAAACAGGTTCTACAGTATTTTATTTACTGTGTTAAAAGTTTATATCTGAGAATGAATGAATAATGAATGATTTATATGTTTTGTAGTGAACTGTTAAAGGTTGTAATCTTTTAGTTATTTGAATGATGAATCTGTATATGATGAAAAATAATCCTACCTGTGTTTTTCCACGTCTAGAATGGACAAGACTGTACTCTAGCACAAGCAATATAGTTTAAAATAGATGAAGGATAGGAAAGAAATATGAAATGAATAGAGTTACTTATGTTTTTCAGAGTGTTGGAATCTTTTCTTTCTGTAGATAGTTGCTTCCAAAAAAGAATATCAATCTGCTTACTTAGGTTATTGTTAAAACCAGATTGTGTATTAAGAATTCTAGAAAAAGAAATAGTCATATTACTTTATTGATAGCAATGTGTTCAAGTAGGTAAGTTATTCTTTTACACAGTACTTTATTTTACAAACTATACTTCTAACCTGAAATAGAGGAAATAGAAACATCTCAGATGTAATGCTTATTTATTTATGTTAAGTAAGGGTTTAAGTATGGTTCTGTCATTTTATATCTATTACTAATATTCATATCTAACTTAACTTGCAACTATTCGAACCCTAAGTAGGGTTTGATAAACTAATTAAATTCTAAAGACAAATTAATTCAAGATAAGGAATATCTTAATAAAGAACTTATTTAGCTCTCACAGTATTCTTTTATTTAGAATAAAAACAACTAAGATACTTTAGTAACCTATGCTTTAAGTATTATTAACGAGGAACACTTCTTTAACTTTTACAGACAAATTATACTGGTAAAGGAAAATGACAGGGTCATAACCCTTATTTCATTTCTTAGTAAGTTAACCGAAATAATACTATTGAATGAACTAAATTAATACAAATTAGTCACAGTCTTTATAAAATAAGTGTATGCACAAATACAAGCTTAATTATTTATATTATATACAGATAATAATATTACATAAATAATATCATTTATAAATTAATAATTCTTTAAACAAAGGAAGGAATCTTAAAGTAAGAACGAGAGTTTAATTCATTAAACCCTAACTTGGAAACTCTTGAGTACCAAAATGGTTTAAAATTCTATTAACAGTCATCTAATCTATTTATTAACAATACATAAATATCTTTTTACAAGCTAAATAGGGTTAAAACCTAGCTTGTAATTCTGAGATGAAATTACTGAGTTTTCTTTAAAATACACAAAACCATTACAGTAGCAACCCAAGATAAGTAGTAAATTATTTCTTTTTATATAACCATTAAAAGAACAATTTAAATTTATTTACATAGAGATAAAATGCAATTACATAACGGAGAACAAAGTTAAGTTTAAGACAAACTGTCCTAAAAATATTTACATTATATGCATGAGCCCGAAGGCCGAATGTAAGTCAAACATTAACAAAGTAAAAAATCTTAGTTAAGAACTGAGTATTCACATCGTGCTTTGGAGTATAAACATAATATTACAAAACTTTAAGTTCTTCACAAATACGAGAGGAGAGATTTACAAATTTCAGTTTAAATCCGAAGTCACCTTGCGACAAGCAAGGGTTTTAACCAAAACAAAAGCTATTAAATAAAAACGAAGGACAGCAACCCAACACTGGGTGCAACACGACCGAGACTTTCCAACTGCAAGAGTCTGTACAAGCAAGGGAATCCAGATTCGAAACTAGAGCTTACCGTGAACGAATTGTGGAGCCATTATACAGCATGACGGTAATCCTTGGAGACGAGCCAACCTGCATCATAAAGAACCCAAGTTATTTTAAAATTTAGAAAACCTTATGCGAGAAGAATAATAAATATCCTTAGCTCTTATTTATCATTTTCTTTACTCACCTTAACTGGAAGTGAAAGCGATGGAGCCCCAGATGAATAGTAACACCACAACCAGCATCAAGAAGAGCCGAACCCTCATTCTCGTCGAGGAAGAAGACGCCAGGACTCTGATGTTTTTACAACTATCAGCAGAGGTGTGGGTAAGCCTGAGAAAAGGCTGCGAAGAAGATATTAAGCATGGAGTCGGATTGTTACCAGCATACAAGCAGGAAAACTAAAACCCTACGACAAAGGAGCTTTACAATCACACAACATAAGCTCAAGCTATCACCAATGACAGACCACGATAGAAGGAGCAGTAAAAAGGAGTTTCAAGTGGTCGTAAGCCATGCGCAAGGAGAAGCAGTGAAATCTGGCCAAAGAAAGAAATTACAATGAAGGAAAATGATAGAACCCAACTCAAGAGAGCAAGACACGAAAAACACCAGCGAGGGAGGCTCTATAGATATCTGCAACTCACGATCGCCATGGGAGCTTGTACAGTAGCCCACGGGGCCAACGCAAATGACGTAGATCAAATGGCCCAAGGGTTAGGGTTAAAACTATTTATGAAACCAGTGCATGGCCAAGAAACATCCACGTGGTCGCAACATTATCATCATGCAGTGGGTCAACTTTCCATAGTTGTTGGGCTATAGGGCAGACCCGGGTTTTATACTCTTATCTTCGCACCAACAAAAGACCCACAATGTTGGCCCTTTCGGCAACAACCTGCGAACAGGTTGTAATCTCACCCGAAACAGCTATGGGGTGCCGTAGAATCAGGTATCTGCAAGCAGAAGAGGGATATTAATGTACCTTTATCCTTTTAACAAATAATAATCATACAATACAGAGCTTTGACAATTACTTATATAGCTTCGCAATTAGATAAACAAACAGTGTCTTGCTTAACCCTTTACTAGGAATTCACAACGAAGTTAGTAATTAGTAGTGATCTTACTTATCAGTTATCTACTTTATCAATGCATAAAAGAACATAACAGAACAACACAAAAGAACCACAACACACGATATAACGTGGTTCACCCCCAGTTTAGGGGCTACGTCTACAGAACTGTGTTTTATTCAACTCTTTACAAAAACCCCAGTTCTGATCTGCGCACTCAGCTGCAAATCCCTTCAATTCCTCAAGCTGCGCACTTAGCTGCAGATCTCTGCGCACACAGCTGCAGATCTTCTTAATCACCCACAAACCTTCTGTGCACACAACTGCAGAGGTCGTCAATGCACACAGCTGGGACTTAACCTTTCTTACAAAACTAGCCTTAGCTTCACATCAATTCATCTTACATCAAAAGCCTAACCTGACTCTTTTAATACAGTGCACTTATTACAAAACCATGGGCTTAAACCATGGGCACCCCGAACCCTAAACCCTGGACTTAAACCATGGGTTAATTACAAAAAGAGGCTTTTGACTCAACCCTGACACCCCTAAGACTATTTTGAGGCACAACTCTGCTTACAAGCTTCCAGAAAAACCGTGGAGTTACCAAAGTTAAGGACTGTTAAGGTGCACGCCCCAACAGGCCCCTAAGACTCACGAGTGGCCCATCGCGGGACACTCTGCTGCCTTTCTGGTGGTAGAATCTTGTTGGCGAAGCTAGTAAACTACTTGCTGCAGCTGCATCATTGTCCCTTCTACTACTGCTACCACGGTCGTGGCTTGCTTGATCCTTCATCCTTTCATCCTTAGCAGAATACGACTGTCTCTTATGCTACTATCTTCCTCCGTCATATTTATGGTGGTCATGGGAGTCATTGGGCCTTCTAAATCTATCAGTGAGACCATCCCTTGAACTGCCTCCCGCTCATGTCCTATTGAACATTTGACCATCCACAACTTTGGGTCCTTAACAGGAAGTGCCCCTGTAATTGCATGCCAATTGAATTTTTCATAAGACAAACAGCATGCCTCCATTCTACTGAACCAGGAGGATACATCTTGGGGTCCTCCGAGATCTTTCCTGAGGGCTTGTGCCTTTCTTCATTCCGCTTAGAACAAACTTCAGGCTTAAACTTTTTCCTGGAAGATCGTGTCTACATTGGTTGAATCGGTGCAGGGGGAGTCTCTTCAGCCGCGGGAGGGTGGCTGAAAAGGTTCGGCAGAACCGTCTGTTCAAACTCTCTCAACAGTTCCTGAAACTCATGATCAGCTGACATGGACACGATTGTAAAACTCAAGAAAATGCAAAATGTGAACTTCACAGATGTGGGTGTCTTCTTATAGAATCCATCAACGAAATCAGTCATAAGTGTGCATTAAAGACACCAAATCTGACAGAGATCTTGTCCTAACGTCGGTATATTTCCCAAGATCTCATTAATACGGGTAGTTAATACAGGTCCCATACCGGCGCCGCTAATTGTGATTTCTTCCAACGGTTGTATTTTAAGCCCCGACAGATCGTTCCTTCTTCGACACAACCGGTAATTCTGGCTGCGCCATAATAACGATAGTCGACGCTCCTTAATACCAGCTTCGACATAGCTTCGAGCTTCAACCCAGGACAGAATGTCTTCCACAGCCTCAATGATTCCTTTAATTTCTGAGAGCTTTGTCAGAAATAGGTCCTGATACTCATGGAGAAGTTGGGTCACTTTGCTCACCATTTCTTCATCCCAATAATCTCCAATGGTAGCATACTTAGGGTTTTCTTCTGACCCAATGTTTACAGTCCGTGTCTTCAGGGGCTGAGTCACTTCAGGTGCTTCGACTGCTGGTCCGTGTACTTCGCAGTCTCCTTATGACTCATGAATGTTAATGTTGTGTGGATTGTGATCCTCGTCAATTGCGAGGTTATAACATTCTACTGCATTAGCTTCTTATTCCTTCCAATCAGGTTGGTATTCTGCTATTTATTGATCATCAAACACCTTAGTATGGATCAACCTAATAGTTATGTCTAAAGGAGGACAAACCTCATCAATAGAAAATGTCAGCACAAAACTATCAACAAGAGTATCCCAACTTACAGTACCATGGCGAAGCTTGACTTCCGCATACCAGTTCTTTGCTATAGGTTCCAGAGTATGTACAAACCTATGTACCCACTCTTCATAAGGTACACGCTTCCAGGCTTTGTAGCATTGCTCCAAATGTTCATGAGGGATAGTCTTACCATTAAACAAGCTTCGCACCTCCTAAGGTTGATCCCTGAATCTCAGGCAAAGGGACTTCTGGCATGATTCCCAACTATGAATGTGCTTTCTATGACCATTCCACCATCTGGCTGCTGTGGCTCTAAATGCTAAATCTAGAGTCTCCATTTTCTGTGAATATGGTACCTACTCTGAGAATTGTATAATAAAATCTGTTGGGTCTGTCAAGCCATCAAAGGTAGGAAAGTCTCTTGTCTCTGAGCCAAGCCATCTGAGAGACTTGGTAATTCTAGCACATCAATGTCCATGTAGCTCGTAGAGTCTAATATGCCAATTCTCTAGACCATCGTCTGAATCAGTCATACAGGAGCTGTCACACTGCCATTCCATGATACCTTCGGCAGTAGGATCAACATAATCTTCTTCCTTAGCAGTGATGTTGTAGATATGATCCAAAACATCCTGATCTTCATCTCTGAGTGGTTCTGTGTACCTTTCTCCTTGAGAAGGGTCCAGTGGTACTATGACTCTCAAACCTTTCCCTTCGAAAGTCATATGTCTCTTCTTAAGGTTAATGACTGCAGAGTTTTCCATTGCCCATTCAATTTCGAGCAAGGCTGGGTAGGGGTTGCTATCATCGATGATCTCAATGAATTCAAAGTATGCTAAGGTACTGACTCCATCAATATCTACTGGGACATGAGGGAATCTTCCTAGGGGCACAATCTTCTGCTGATTGGCTAATCGCAACTGTATAGGAGACCATTCAAGGGTAGGTTTTCCCATTTGTTCCCATGTCTTCTTAGTCAGGACATTTAATTCTGATCATAGGTCCAGAATGACATCAGTTATGTCATACTCTCCCATCTGAGCATGCAATCTCATTTCCCTTCCAGTTCTTCTGACTCTATTAACATTTTTTTCTTTACCAGAGCTTCGCTGGGGTTCACAAGAAGCAATAAATTTCTGCAACTCATTTAAAGCATTCTGATTTCTTAAGAGCTTCATACAACTTTATAAAAATGATGATAGTGTACTTACTTTATTCGTCGAGGCTTCTTGAGACTGTGACAGATGCTGATGCTGTTGCGCAGGTGCTACTGATGTCTTTTTTGGATTCCATAAATGTCTCTTTTTTTCTTCCCACGTCGAAGGATGGAATTTTCTTTGGGGCCTTATGAACCCAAGCCTCGTCAGGCTGTTTCTCCTTATTCTGCACTTGCGTCATGGCTCCACTCCTAGTAACAACATTAATGGCTGGGACAGGTCTTTGCTCTACAGCAATCATCTGAATATTCTGAGTAGGAGCACTATTTCATTCTTGTATCTTGGCTATTAGCTGCGGTCATTGCTCAATCACATGATTTACTACTCTGCAATAGCGACATGTCGTAGTTGGGTTCCTACAGTCTCTAGCTAGATGTCTTGCCTGATTACAGTTATAGCACGCAACCTGGCCTCGTCCTCTTCCAGCCATACCACCACGACCATGACCGCCAAAATTACCTCGACCTGATGTGCTACCACAGTAACCATATCCATCATTTCCTTGTGCATCATTTTGTACCCTATAATCGTCATAGGTGCGCTCTTTCATGAGATCAAAGCTGCGACAGTCATCTTCATTGTGTCCAACTGACTTACAGAACTTGCAATAGGGATTCTGAGGTACTTGCATATATCTTTGCAGCAGATAGCAGTCTTCAGGTCAATGCTGACTAGTTGTCCTACAGATCTAACAATATAGAACACTGGGGTTGAATGGGTTTGGCGCACCAGAATTCAGGTAATTTCTTACTGCGGGACATTGTTCCTTGTCATGACCTTCTGTCCGACATTGTGTACACCAAACCTCTTCTCGAATGGCTTTCCCTTTCTTCATGTCGCGAAGCTCCAGAGCCATTACTGCCAACTGCGCTTGTATTTGGGATATTCCAAAATTGTTTTCGACATGAGCGGTTTCAAGCTTCATAGCAATTTCTAGAGCCTCCTCCTGATCAGCAACCTTCTTTTGCATGAGTGGAGTCCTAATATGCGGTAACAAAGCTGCAATGAACTATTCCTTATGCTGCGCTGGTCCAATAGTGAAATTAACTTGATCTAGTAGAACTTTGAACCTCTGATCAAAGTCCTAAACTGATTCTCCTCACTTCTGCTGAATCTCTTTCAGTTCAGTTATACACTGTGACTCTGATTTAGGTTTCTTGAACTCCTTGATCATTGCTGCTTTAATTTCAGCCAAGACAGGGTTCTGAGTACTGGAAAATTTCATGAACCAGGTCAAAGCGCGGTCTCTAAAAGAAGTAACCAGCTGCACTCTTCTTATATCTTGATCCGTAATGTTCTTAGCAGTCCACACGGCTTCCAATAAAAACCAAAACTGTTCGGGATCCTCCAATCCAGTCCCTTTAAAAACTGGGAGCTTAATGTCATCATTCATATGGGCCATCATGGATCTAGGGGGGGAGGGAGGGGGAATGGGAGTAGACGGGGGGGGACTTACTGGGGTATACTGACCTGCGACAGGAATACTCGGGCTAGGGTTACTTTCGGACTGCGACAGGTTCTCAGGGATAACAGGTCTTGATTGCGGGGTTACCGGAGGATTTCCAACAGAAAGGGTTTCTTCGGGCTCTGGGTCTACTGGACTTACAGGGATAGACTTGGTATTCTGACCTAGGGTATAGGATCCAAAATCCCTCTTGTATCTTTTACCACTTCGCAGCAAACCACTTTACTCGTCAAAGTCACTTTCACTTTCCAACATAAGTTAGTACTACTAAATCTAACAGTCTGATTCAATGAGCAATATACCTTTTTCAGCCAATAACATTTTAATTCTCAAACTAAATGAATTCAAGTACTTACCCCTTGGTCCTTTGAAAAACTGTCGTTCAGCTTCGCTAAAAGAGGTACTTGTGTCGATGGCAAACTCCGTCACAAATGCTTCAAGGCTTCGCGTCGTCCAGAAATCAACAGCTTGAGAGATCGCGTTGTTTACCGTTTTCAATATGTTAATTCTTGCGGGGGTCCAATCAGGAAATTGACCTTCTTGGAAGTTCGTCCTTCTCTCTGTCAACCTGGATAACCACTGGTGCAACTCTATGTGGATACTACCAAAGAAAATTTCATAAACTTCAGAAAAAATGTACCTTTGTAAAAAGTCATATGAACTACGACGCGAATCTTTGTTCTCTTGTTCATCAAATTTCAGATAAGTCTCTTCAATCCAATCACCGATTTCTTTAACGGAGGGTCTCCAAAACATAGCCCTCCAGGTACGACGTAAACCCCTCTTGAGCAGATCCTAAGTTCAACCGGAAACGGAACCAATTTGTTGGGCTATAGGGCAGACCTGGGTTTTATATTCTTATATTTGTACCAACAAAAGACCCACAGTGTTGGCCCTTTCGGCAACAACCTGCGAACAGGTTACAGTCTCACCCGAAATAGCTATGGGGTGCCGTAGAATCAGGTTTCTGCAAGCAGAAGAGGGATATCACTGTACCTTTATCCTTTTAACAAATAATAATCATACAATACAAATCTTCGACAATTACTTATATAGCTTCGTAATTAGATAAACAAATAGTGTCTTGCTTAACTCTTTACTGGGAATTCACAGTGAAGTTAGTAATTAGCAGTGATCTTACTTATCAGTTATCTACTTTATCAATGCATAAAAGAACATAACAGAACAACACACAAGAACCACAACACACAATATAACGTGGTTCACCCCCAGTTTAGGGGCTACGTCCACAGAACTGTGTTTTATTCAACTCTTTACAAAAACCCCAGTTCTGATCTGCGCACTCAACTGCAGATCCCTTCAATTCCTCAAGTTGCGCACTTAGCTGTAGATATCTGTGCACACAGCTGCAGATCTTCTTAATCACCCACAAACCCTCTGCGCACACAGCTGCAGAGGTTGTCCACGCACACAGCTGGGACTTAACCTTTCTTACAAAACTAGCCTTAGCTTCACATCAATTCATCTTACATCAAAAGCCTAACCTGACTCTTTTACAAAAGTGCTTATTTATACAGTGCACTTATTACAAAACCATGGGCTTAAACCATGGGCACCCCGAACCCTAAACCCCGGACTTAAACCATGGGTTAATTACAAAAAGAGGCTTTTCACTCAACCCTGACACCCCTAAGACTATTTTGAGGTGCAACTCCACTTACAAGATTCCACAAAAACCACGGAGTTACCAAAGTTAAGGACCGTTAAGGTGCGCGCCCCAACAATAGTCACCTGCATTCCATAAAATTCATTTTTATTCACCCAATGATTTCATCAAAACCGCATTATACTTTGCATAGGATTCAAATCATACTATAATCATTAAACGCTTGGTGCATAGCTCATTTTGGCATGGGTAGCAACTTTATTATAACGTTGACTTAACACAAATCATAACCTTATATCCTCGTGATCCCATAAGAAATATTACATATTTTATTGGCAAGCAATGATACGAGATTATATTAGTAATCTCATGAGAATCGTGTATTTTCTATTATAAGTTTGCACTAATAATTGGCTTATGGAGATATTAAAAGGTTATATAAACATTTATCATAGTAATACGAATAATCCCTATATATGTATTAACCTCTTTTGAATTGGTTACAACTCATCAAAGTTTATATAAAGATATCACCATTGAGATATAGGTTGTGTAATAACTAAGTTCTCATCAATAGTATTTTAAGATAAGTATGAAATCTTTGTCTTATAAACAGTTTAGTGAATAGTGTAAGAATAACTATCTAATAGTTCCAGTTCCCTTCATGGTGATGTAAATGATTACACAGCTTTCAACTATAGTAATTTGCATAGTCTCATTTGGGTAGGTTCATCACTATTATGCAATTGTAACACTAATAAAATATTTTATGTCGATAAACAAATAGTTTATGCACATTTTTAAATCTTAGAAACTAGCAAAGTTTTGATAGCAAACTATGCAATGGCGAAGTGAAATGTAAGAACATTTTCCTATGAAATCTTTTACTTAAATACATATCCATGAGATCTTATCTTAGACGTTGTGGCAGTTTCTCATTACTTCGAGTATAGTTTTACATTCTTACCAAATTACTAAGGTTAACATAAGATGAAAAGATTGATTCGATAAGAGAAACACCAACCCTGGAAGTTGTTCTTAGATAGAACCAAATACAAGAAATGTAATATAGAATTGCTAGGGTATGCATTTTGAAAATAAAGAATATCAAGCAGATTAAATAAACCGTTCAGAACCAAAAGAAGTAGTATTGTTGCTACATATTCTACAGGAAGAAATACAATAATCTAAAGTTCGTTTACTATAGCAACAGAAGAAAAACAAACTGTGTTACCTTACGGAAGTAAGTTGGATTACAACAGTTTATAATATAAGCTTATTAATTGCAAATAGAAATATTGTAGGATGCTTTATAAACTTAAAGATGATACTCGGTCATTTATAACTTTAAACCTGTAAGAACAAATAATCCATCTACGTTAGCGTAAATGCTAAGTAAGCTCCAGAAATTCAAAGTCAGATTCCACTACTGTCATAAATAGAACTCATCAGTAAACCAAATATAGAATTAATGCGCAAGATAAACTTAAGATTGTGTTATTAAGAAAACTGTTGAATTTGTGGAAATTGAACCCAGTGTTAGAACAATTACACTCACATCAATTACCAATTGCACATGCAAAATTACTCACAAAAGAGACTGAATATGGAGCTGAACACTAAACTGTATTGAATAAGTGTACAATAGCCAACCCTGTGAATTCATAGGCTTCCATAATAAATAATTACATCAGGCATTTGAATACATGAATATTCCATTCAAATCTAGTCAAAAGCAGGCTTAGAAGCAAATCCCCCATAGGTGAATAAAGCAGTTTCCAAAACTGTCTAGGAGCTCATGAATTGGAAAAATCAATTAGGTAAGCTAATAGTGGATGGAAGGACAACTCATACATGCTTTTCATAGGAGAAAAGAGTGGAGGATGTGGAGGACAGAAAACAAGTTAACCTCACCTAGTCAAACTTTCCCAATTGCCTTAAAACACTGAAAAAGCAGGCAATAAAGCAAAAAAAGCAGACATGCACTAGGGAGGCTAGGAATAAAGAATATTTGATTCTAGGAGGTTTCCCAAGCGCTCCATGACTCAAAATTATCAATTTTGACCACTATGGATGTGTAGATGACAACTTGCATAAGGTGGAATATGGAAACTAGGAAAATACGACAACAATGGATTAATTAATGTCTAAGGTAGCTAACTATGGGTTGATTATTCTAACACCCCCCCTTAATCCTAACTTATGAGTAATATATTAGAAAATTATAGGGCCTAGAAACAAGGCTTATTCACCTTTTACATACTGCATGTCCATTTAACCAAGGAAAGAGGCAAAAACCCAGTGGGAAAATCATCCCTTAAACATGGATTGTAAAACAAAATTTTGAAATCTTGTCATCACTCATGCTTCACAGCATGATCAGAAATCCCCAACAGTGATTTGATATTGTTGAATGTCTTCTCACAAAAATATTTGGTGAAGATATCAGCTACTTGTTCTGAAGATGAACAAAAGAGTAGGTGAATGGTGCCATCATGCACAAGCTGTCTGATGTAGTGCATATGGATCTCAATGTGTTTGGTTCTCTGCTTCTGAACTGGATCACTGCAGATTAGAATGGTACTCTGATTATCACAGTAGATAGTAGTTGATTATTCTGATTCGAAGCCACACTCTCCAAGTAACCCCTACAACCATAAACATTGAGTTGTTGCATTTACAACTCCTCTGTACTCTGCTTCTGTAGATGAGAGTGCAATGGCACTCTGTTTCTTACTTGGCTAGTTGATTGGCCCTTCTGCAAGCATGAACACATATCCTGATGTTGACTTTCTGTCTGTGCTCTCACCTGCCCAATCATTGTCAATAAACCCAATCAAATGAAGATCAAATTTAGCTTTATAGAAGATCCCATGTGTCCTTGTTCCCTGAACAAAGTTAAGGATCCTTTTGGCTGCTTTCCAATGGATCTCATGAGGCTGATCCATGTATCTAGAAGCCACACATAATAAATATCAGGTCTAGTATGTGTAAGGCACAACAAACATCCAATCAATTTCCTATACAGTGTATTGTTTACCATAGGTGAAGAATCAGCTTCTTCAAGCTTCACTCATGAAAGGAAAGGAGTCATGCTTGGCTTGCAATCCTTCATTCTGAATTTGTTCAGAAAATCCAAGGCATACTTGGACTGGTGCACCTTGATTCCAGCTTTGGTTTGAGCAATCTCAAGCCCCAAGAATTGGCTCAATAGCCCCAAATCTGTGATGGAGAAGGCTTGGTTCATTGCACCCTTCAAGGAAGCAATTTCATCATTTGAGCTTCCTGTAATGAGAAGGTCATCAACATATAACACAATGATCATTAATGAACCATTAATCAACTTCAAATAGACATTTGGATCTGATTTGCATCGAACAAAATTCAGTGATAGCAGAAAGCTATCAATCTTGGCATACCAAGCCCTGGGGGCTTGCTTAAGCCCATACAATGACTTATTTAGCCTACACACAAGAGATGGGTTAGTAGCAAATCCTGGAGGCTGCTGCATGTATATCTCTTCAGTGATATCTCCATTCAGGAAAGCACACTTCACATCCATGTGATGTACTTCCCATTGCTTTGAAGCTGCAATGGCTAAGGCTAGACTGATGGAGTCCATCTTTTCCACTGGTGCAAAGGTCTCATTATAGTCTATGCCATGAACCTATGAGTAGCCCTTGGCTACCAATCTAGCCTTGTACTTCAAAGGTGAACCATCAGCAGCAAATTTGGTCTTGTACACCCACTTACAGTGAACTAGCTTCCTCCTTGGGGGAAGATCAACGAGCTCCCAAGTGTTGCTCTTCTGGAATGAGCTGAACTCTTCCTTCATGGTTGATTTCCATCTTGTATCTCCTGATGCATCTTCGTATGTCTAAGGATCTGATTCCACCATCAGATATAATTTCTCAGCAAACATAGGATCTTTCATGCACAGAGCACTCTCAAATTGAGATCTAGTCCTCCTAGGGTCATTAGGATTTCCAGCTAGCTCTCCAGCTGCATGAATGGTCTTGGCTGCCCATTTTGGCCTTGTAGGGATATTAGGATCTGCAATAAAATCATCATTATCAGACATATCATAATCAACATGTTCAACTATCTCTTCACTTACATTCAGAGATTCTCGTGGTGAAGAGGATTCTTCAACTTCCACTGCTGCTAGGGGTTCTTCTTGAAACTGAACACACCTTTCAATGAAGGATTTTTTTGTGATCAAATTGATCAGCTTGCACCCTTTTGAATCATTAGAGTACTCAACAATTAGACACTCTTGGCTTTGGGGCTACAAAGCCTTTCTCTTTTTTGTTGGAATTCTAGCCCAAACCCTTGAGCCAAAAATCCTAAAATGGGTCACATCTGGCTTGTGCCCACTCCATGCTTCAAAAGGAGTCATACCATCAAGATATTTATGAGGCACCCTATTTTGGATACAGGCTGCACAGTTTATAGCTTTGGCCCAGTACTTTGGTGGCAAAGTCTTAGCCTCCATCATGCAGGTTGCCATCTATTTCAGTGATTTGTTCTTCCTCTCTGTAACACCATTCTGCTGTGGTGTGTAAGGGATAGAATGTTGCATCTGAATACCTGCATCTGCACAATATTGAATAAACTCAGACTTGACATACTCACCACCATTTTCATATCTGAGGACCTTGGGTTTCCTTCCAGACTGGTTTTCAACCAAAGCCTTAAAGACTTTGAAGAGGCCAAAAACTTCAGACTTGTGTTTCAGGAAGTAAACCCAGCAATACCTGGAAAAGTCATCTATGAAAGTCAATGCATATTTGTCCTGAATCATTGACATATGAGGGAATGGGCCAGAAACATCACTGTGGATGAACTCAAGAGGTGCAGAGGTTCTCTCATGACTAGCTCTCTCAAATTTATGCTCTGGGTGTTTTCCTAGGATGCAACCTTGACAGACTCCTTTGGAAAATCATTGTAACCGTTCTTTAAATCATATATATTAGGCTGTTGAGCCAGACAAGAACTCAGTTCAGTTCTCTTCATTGTATTGGACTCATTGTAATAATATAATATGTTTTAAGTCTATCTGTTCTTATCTCTTGTTTCTGTTTAAGATTTATATATGTTTTAGTGTGTATTATTGGTAACCTTATGTGATCTGTGAGATTACAACATTGGTTCCGTTGCCGGTAGTACACGACTGGAATGTATGCCAACAAATGATACCAAAGCAAGAGATTAAGTACTGGTGGAATCGTAAAATTGCAAACTACTTGTAGAATTATGTGCAAAGGAACAGATTAACAGTCGCACAAGCAAAAGAAATTTTTTTCACAGAAACGCATGAAAATTTTGTCGAATCAGTGCCCCAACTTTTGAAGAAATTCCTGGATGAGAAAACCGGATGGGATTAAAGAACAACAGTTGCTGGAAAAACTGATCCGTGAAGGTAGAACAAACTTGTCTGAGTCGTTTGAGAAATTCGTCGATGACTTTTGTGAGGAACAAGCAGTCGAAGATAGAACTTCGGTAGAAACATTGAAGGAGAAATTTGACACAGACCTCGCCGAACAATTTCTATGTTCCCTATCGACCTTGTTGTTCAAATTTTTGATCGAGAAAGGAGTAGCACATATCGTCGAACCTCTTCCATCACTTCACGAACTTCCAACAAACTCTAACTAGGCGGAGAAGCAGAGGAAGTGGGAAAAATTCATTGCCGAAAGGGAGTGGGAATACTTCCTAAGCAAATAGACCGAACTATCTGGGATTTCTAAAAAGCATCAGGTAGGATATGGGGGGGTAGCTGGTCATATGTCGAAGATAGAGTATAGTGGATCCTAGTCGACCAGAACTCGATATCAGTCACCAGTAATGAGAAGTCGACTAAGAAGGAACTCAAGAGAATAGTATCCTAGGAAAGTATGTCGGACATTCAGAAAATAGAAAGGGAAGAGAGACACCAGAGAAGGGAAGCAAGACGAGAAAGGGACTTAGAGCTGCATAGAGGAAAAAACCCTATGGAGAACGACCAGGAAGAGAATCTGCCAGAGTCAGGTCATGACCGACATGAAGAGGGCATGGAACAAGAAGCGTCCCCTAAGGAGGAAGAATTGTGGATAGAGCAGCCAAAATCTCTCAAATTAAGAGCTCCCAATGAAGGAACAACCCTCTCCCCATTGAATCTACGTACTCGAATACAGACTATTGTCAAAGAAGACCTCCGACTATGAGCTAGTGACTTCAATATATGGATTTGACTAGGAAACAAAACGTACCCTGGACAACACCTTATTATACGTCGACTAGTGGAAGGGAACTGGGTGACGTTTCAAGTGACAACCTCCCTCTGAAGTATCCACTTGTTCTTACTGACACATGAAGGAGTGCCCCCCCCCATATAGCTTTAGAATAAATCAAACAATTAGAACTGCAAACAAATAGTTGCAGTGGACCATCAACAGCAAAATTCGACATCAAACGACTGCACATTGACGAATCGACAACCGACAGGAACGCAAGTTCCGTCGAGCAAAATTCTGTCGGCACGAATACACCAATAAACCCACCACCCTCATCACCACCCCCACAGGTTCCACCGCTGCCAACTTCTAAGAGCAGTGATAGTGATTCATACATGGGTCACGAATCAGCTCACATCCCCCTATATGAAGGAGATGAAGACCT
This sequence comes from Pseudotsuga menziesii, assembly GCA_001517045.1. NCBI lineage: Eukaryota > Viridiplantae > Streptophyta > Pinopsida > Pinales > Pinaceae > Pseudotsuga > Pseudotsuga menziesii. The sequence continues at coordinate 131,330 of LPNX010090218.1, read as the reverse complement.
CGGACGGAATTGGTTCATCTGCGAGTCGACGTGGGAAGCCAACCAGGTTACAGATGAAGATAGACAAATGGCACAGTTCGTAGGAGCCTTAAGGAAAAGGGCATTGATGTGGTACATGACCTTTTCGAAAAGACAACCCAGAGCGACAAAAGCCGACATTAAGGTGCAATTTTTGTCATTTTTTAAAACTCCAGATACTAAGCACCTCGCAGTGAAGAAGCTTAAAACCACATCATAAAAGCTAAGAGAATCCGTCTGCGACTACGATAAGTGTTGGAAAGACTTGCTGAGCCAATTGGATTATGTTATAGACGAACAGTTACTAATCCAGTGGTTTCTTGTAGGACTATCGTAAAAAGTACGTCGACACATCAGTCTGGAGATGTTCAAAACGTACGACGATGCACTAACAAAATCTCTTCAGGTAGAGATGGATGAGGATATACCCGCTTACCCCATGGACCACAGATTGGAACAACAACTAGAGAACGTACAGAAGTCTATGAAGGAGCTAAGCCTCAAGAATCAGGAGATCTGGTGCACCAAATGCTCAACAAATGGCCACTCGAAAGATAACTATCAACAAGAATGTAGCCGACAAGACGTCCGATTTGTACAGACCAAATCCTTTTGCGACATTTTCCAGGAACATGGAGATCACTCTACAACAGACTGCCTGTTTAACATGAAGAACATCAAGGCTTCCTGGTGCGCTATCTGCAAAACCAAAAGTCATAACACGGCCCACTGTCAGTTAAACCTAAAGAACTGACAGAACTATCAGGCGGTATACCAAACAAATGCAGTGGCACAGCATAATGAGCAAAACAATCCACCAAATGATCAGAATGGACAAAGATACGACGACCGACGATATGAGCGCCGGTATGATAATCGACGCCAAGGTTACGAAGGAAGAGGTCGATTCCCTGGGAATCGCGACATACGGCCGCGCTAACCCATCCAGTGCTTCATATGTTACAAAGAAGGTCACCGGTATGCAGACTGTCCATACAAGGACAGGACTGATCTCAAATTATGTACCCACTGCGGAGTAGGGGATCACTCGCTTGAGGATTGCCCTACTATGTTAGAAAAAATTCATACCAAGAAAAATGTTAATGTCTTATCTTGTGTGCAAAAAAATGATGTAATAAACACTAAAAATTTACATATTGTAACTCGATAAGGAACAAAAACAAGAATTGATAACCCTTGAATTAGTAAGATTAAAGAAACAAATGTCTATCCTGACCCATGGCATGAAAAACAAACATATAAAGAAGACTGACCCATGTCTTTCAAGACATTGCATGAAAAGAAGACATACATAACAGTCGACCCAACACAATAAATCAATTAATCCAACTCATTCAAACAGACAAAACAATATCTTAGTTCATTGACTTATTGCATGAAATAAAAGGTAGCAACCCTGAAAAACAAACAAAAAACATCTGCAACTTGAACCAAAAAGAGAAAAGTGATGCCGACCCACTTGTCGACCTAGAAATTGAAGGTTACAACATCTGACAATTAGTGCTCGACTTCGGGTCACAAGTAAATATCATGACTCGTGACACTTCGAAACAGATGGGCCAACCTCGACTCTATGAGTCATGAATATACCTGAAACTAGCCGACCAAGGCCTAATTGAACCCATTAGAGTCTGGAAAAACGTCGATATGGCTATCAAAGGAATCTCAACCAAGGTTGACTTTGAAATCATTGACCCAAAAGAAGGAGCCAGCTCCTTCCCAGCACTAGTCGGTCGACCTTGGGGTAGAAAGATGAAAGCCTCCATATCCTTAGAGAAGGAACGAATCAAATTAAAAGGAAACGGTCAAAAGGTCATTGTACCCATTCATCCATCCCAAGGAGAACCTTGGACTGAACCTTATGATGAAGAAGTCGATGCAATACAAATTTACCAAATCCACAACCATGCAGACTACACAGAACCAAACATCCATGGAGAACTTAACTTAGGTAACCAAGACTCAGTTGGTTATAACTCAGATGCTGAATTGTATGAATGGGAGGTTGAGAATTACGAAACACAAGCAAGAGGGTGTTGGACTATACAAAAAGTGTAGAAAAATCCCACCCAATAGAGCTTCATACTATCCATGTTGGGGCTCCGACCTTGAAGTTCCTTAATTTTGGCAACTCCGCAGTTTTGGTGCGAAGCTTGTAAGCGGAGTTGCGGTCCAAAATAGTCTTAGGGGTTTCGGGGTTGGGTCAAAGCCCCTCTTTTTGTAAATAACCCATGGTTTATGGTTTTTTGGTGCCCATGGTTTAAGCCCATGGTATTGTAATAGTGCACTTGTATAAATAGGCACTTATGTAAAGGAGTCAGGTTAGGTTTTTGACAATTATGTCATGATGCTAATGTGATCTGAAGCTAAGACCTATCTTAGGGTTTAAGGTTAATTCCCAGCTGAGTTCATGGACGACCTCTGCAGCTGAGTGCACAGAGGGCTTTTGAAGGAGGGTTAAGTCCCAGCTGAGTGCGTGGACGACCTCTGCAGCTGAGTGCACAGAGGGTTTTTGAAGAAAGGTTAAGTCCCAGCTGTGTGCATGGACGAACTCTGCAGCTAAGTGCGCAGAGGGTTTTTGTAAGAAAGGATCTGCAGCTGAGTGTGCAGTTTTGGGAGATTGATAAGATCTACAGCTGAGTGCATAGATCAGAACTGTGATTTTGTAAAGAGTTGAATATAAACATAGTTATGTGGACGTAGCCCCTACACTGGGGGTGAACCACGTATATCTTGTGTTCTGGTGGTTCTGTTATTTTTGTGCTGTTATGTTTTTATGCTTTTGATAAGTAGGTGAATGCTAAAGTAGGATAACTGTTAAATATTAACTTCGCTGTGAATTCCCAGTTAAGGGTTAAGCAAGAAACATTCTTTTATCTAGACTGTGAAGCTATTTAAGTGAATGTCGAAGCTCTATTTTGTATAAATATTTATTTTTAAGGCTAAAGGTACAGTAATATCCCTCTTCTGCTTGTAGAAACCTGATTATGCGACACCCCATAGCTGTTTCGGGTGAGACTGCAACCTGTTCGCAGGTTGTTGCCGAAAGGGCCAACACTGTGGGTCTTTTGTTGGTGTGAATATAAAATCATAGAAACTGGCTCTACCCTAAGCCCAACAATCCATTGTCCCAAAAATATTCGAAAATAAAATAAGGGAACGCCCTACCTTACAACCAACCAACTTAAATAATACACAACTACCGAGGTATAAGGAGAGGGAATCACCAGTCATGCATATCGAGCAAGTATATAAAAATATTGGTGAACATGGCCAACTTCAAAGCCTCGCTGAAACTTTTATAGGTCAAGCAGGTAGATGGTGGGATACCCATCAGACAAAACTACAGACCTGGACAACTGCTTCGACTTACTTTTTCGAGAGGTTTGGAGGAAAGAAGTTAACCCAGCAAGTTTAGATACTTGTATTTATTGAAGGACAAAGCCTAGAAGAACATATCAAAACTTGTGAAAGGAGTGGAGAAGACTTGGATACAAGGATGAGTGATCCTGGACACATTTGTTCCCCTCAACCCTAGCCGACTTACCAAACAAATGGTATAAGATGGAAGAAGCTAGAGGTGAAACCTTCTTATGGAACGAACTCAGGGAAAATTTTATTAAAGACTTCAACTTCATACCTAAAAATGAAAATATGGTTGAGACAGCAAAGAAAATTAAACAATTTATCCAACCGACCAAAAACCAACCCCTACGAGACCATCGACAGATAAAGGACTGTAACAATCTACAAACATGGTCAAGACCAAATTCGACCCATTTACAATTAGAAAATGAAAACATAGAAGGAAATAGCTTCAGATGGAATTCCAACCACGTCGAAACAACAAAACCTATCCGCTCGATCCTGAAAATTGCAACAACTGACAAACAAGATATTGACATAATGACTGCAGCCGAATTCCCTGCCACATTCTCACAGTTCAAAGAAGGAAGTTGACCGATCAATGAAGCTAAAGCACCAGAGTGGCTAGATGCCAAAGTAGAAACTAAAGAAGTCGACATCTCAAACGATGACCGACCAAAACTAGAAAAAATTGGTGACTACTGGAACGAACAACAGACCACAGAGATAGTGAACTTAGTAGGAGAGTTCCAAGATGTCTTTTCTAGGGACCATAAAGACCTAAAATCCTTAGTCCACGAAATGGGAGAAATGAAAATTGATACTAAACCTGATGTTCGACCTGTTAAGAAAAGACCTTATAAATTGGCTCACAAATACAAGGAAATAGTCAAAAAAGAAATTGATAACATGTTAGCAGCAAGAATCATCTACCCTATAGACCAATCAGAATGGGCAAGTCCAATGTTCGTACAGCCCAAGAAACACGACCCGACCAGGCTAAGAATTTGTGTCGACTTTAGGGAACTCAACAAAGTAACACTCACAGACCCATTCCCAACCCCTTATGATGATGAAATCCTGAATGAAGTTGTAGGACATGAATGCTACTCATTTACAGATGGATTCTCAGGCTATAACCAAGTACCAATAGCTAAAGAAGATCAAAAGAAGACAACATTTGTGTGTGAATTTGGTTCCTTTGCTTACAAAGTTATGCCTTTTGGATTAAAGAATGCACCTGCAGTGTTTTCTCGAATTGTTGTCAAAAAATTTCAAGAATACATATATAATACCATGGCAGTATACTTCGATGAATGGACAATATACTCCACCTTAAAAGATCATTGCAAATGGCTCAGACTTATGCTGGAGAGATGTCGAGAGATTCAACTCTCCCTAAACATTAAGAAATGTATATTTATGAATCCCATAGTGATACTATTAGGGCATATTGTCTCTAAAGAAGGTATCAAGGTCGACTTTGCAAATATTAAAATTATCCTCGACCTGAAACCACCAGTAAACCCCAAACAAGTTAGGGTGTTACTTGGCCATACAGGCTATTACAGGAAATTTATAAGATACTATTCAGATATGACCTATCCTCTCGAAGAACTATTAAAGGAAGATCAAGAGTTTAACTAGACAGAGGAATGTCACATATCATTCGAGAAATTAAAAAGAAAACTAGTCGAAGCCCCCATCCTAAAGTTTCCAAACTGGTCGATCAAATTCCATGTGCATATCGATGCATCAGGAATAGCAATAGGAGCAATCCTAACTCAACCAGGGGATGATGGAATGGATTATCCCATCGTTTACAGCAGTCACAAATTAAATAATATTGAAAGAAACTATTCGACTACAGAATGAGAAGCCCTAGGTATGGTCTTTTCCCTCTAAAAGTATCGACATTACCTTTTAGCCAACCCCTTCACATTCTATACCAGCCATCAAGCCCTAAAGTACCTTGTTAATAAACCACTCCATCATGGAAGAATTTGTCATTTGCTACTTCTCTTCCAAGAATTTGAGTTTGAAGTCGTTGTCCGACCAGGCAAATTAAATGTCGGGCCCGACCATCTATCCTGAATAGACACAGGAGAGGAACTGACCGGAGTCGACGACGACTTACCTGATGCACATTTATTTCTCATAGAAGCAGTGCCAACAGAACTAGAAGAAATATCTCAGTTCTTAGAAAACGGACAGGCACTAGAAGGTATGAATACCAAGAAAAAACAAATCTTAGCTATGAAGGTTGCACCATATAGTCTCATTAACGGATTCTTATACAAAATGGGATTAGACAACATCCTCAGAAGGTGTGTACTTGAACATGAACGAGACCAAATCATGCATGAAGCACACTATGGATCAACAGGAGGACATTTCCAAGCAGACACAACTGCAAAGAAAATCCAACAGTCAGGATTATGGTGGCCGACGCTCCACAGAGATTGCAAAAGTTTTGTTAGTCGATGTGACAAATGTCAACGACTTGGTAGACCCCTGCCTAGTACAGAAATTCCCTTGATATCAGTAAACCCCAGTCTCACATTCGAAATCTTGGCCATAGACTTCATAGGACAATTTCCTATCCCATCAAAAATATCAGGTGCAAGGTATATTATTACTTTAGTAGAATACGTCACTAAGTGGGCCGAAGCTGAACCCGTCGATACATGTTCGAGTGAGATAGCCGCTAAGTTTATCTATGAAAACATCATCACTAGATTCAGATGCCCACTAACCTTGATTAGCAACCAAGGGACACACTTTATCAACAAAACTATCAAAACCCTGACTGACTAGTTCCAAATCGGCCACCGACAGAGTACAGCATATCATCCTCAGTCGAATGGAGCGATTGAAGCTTTCAATAAAAAATTAACAGTAGGGTTAACCAAAATATGTAATGCTGACAAGCATGACTAGGATGAGAAAATACCTGCAGTCTTATGGGCATACAGAACAGCCTATAAACGGTCGACCGACCAAACCCCTTTTCGACTAGTCTACGGACAAGAAGCAGTAGTCCCACTACACTTCTGACAAAAGATGCCTACTATTGCAAAAATCCTACATGTCGATGTCGAACAGGGAAGGAAGGACTGACTAATTTAGCTCAGTAAACTGGAAGAGCACTGACTCATCACCATGCAACACTAAGAAATTTAGAAGCAACAACAGAAAGCATGGAACGACCGCAACATTAAGAACAAAAACCTAGCGGTCGGTGACTTTGCTTTACTCTACAATAGTCGGATCAAAGGAAAACCTAAGAAACTCCACACAGAATGGATAGGACCTTACATTTTCGAAGAGATACACCCCAATGGATCAGTCCGACTAAGGACGTTACAGGGCCTAGTATTTCGGAAGCTCGTTAATGAAGCCCGACTAAAACGTTACAAAAACTATAAAAATAAATAAAAAATAACAACCATAAATGACAACCAAAATACATACAAAACTAAAAACTCCAAAAACAAAAAAATACCCCACAGACACAAAACCATGACAGAAAATCACCATTTCGACAACCGACATCATCACCCTCGACCATTTTCATCGACCATTCCTGTCGACCATTCTCAACACCGACACCAGCCGACGACGTCGATAGTCCCATCATGCATTCATGACCTCGAGTGCCGAAAGAAAGTCACCATTAACTCACACTCGTGTACTCCAGCTAGAACATCACATCTGCCATTAATGCAGCCATTTCCACATCCAAACACAGCATCGCCTATAAATACCAAACCATCGAAGGTTCACTCACCGCAACCTATACACACAAAGCATCCGAACACTCAATCGACCAAAAAGCTGAGAACCCTATAGTAACATCGACCAAAAAGACACAATGGCCCCCAAGCAAACTAGAGCATCGACCAAGGCAAAAGAGATACAGATTGCGGATACACCTTTGGTCCGCAGGCTGAAGAACATAAAAAATGACAAAGTATAGGAAGGCCCATGGCAAAAACTATGGGCCGAGATCCAAGAGTGGGCCTTTGTCGACAAAAAGGCCACTCAAGTAGCACAAAAAATACAACACAACACTCTCTTTGGCTACGCCAATGCCCCACTGATGGCTAGCTTTGGTGGCATGAAGGAAGCTGTTGTGAAATTCATCATTAGTCGCTATCACAATGACCGGTTCTACTTTGATGAGCTGATCGACATTTCTGGAGATGTCATCTCCAAACTGACTAGCCTATCTAATAAAGGAGACCATGTACCAGTCGGAATCAAAGAAGGACTGGTCGAAGAGCTTACGGGATCACCTTTTGGAAAAAACTCAAAAGGGTTGATGATGGGCCAAATCACAACTTGAACGCCACAGATTGTGGCCAAAATCATTGCAATCACACTCACATTAGCAGGTCGAGGCAACGACCTCAAGTTAGAAATGCTGGAAGCCGTCGACACTATTGCCACCGACGAACGACTCTACATATGGGGGGATTATGTAGCCCACATGATAAAAAATGTCTGTGAGCGATGCCAAGAGATGGGGGGAATCATCAAGTTCTCCTCCCTCATCTTATGGATCGTCATGTACCACATCTTCCCAGAAGGGAGCTGATTCTTTCGGGAACCATCTAGGTTCGACATGTGGAGGTTTAAACCCTTCTCCCAGAAAGGAACCCTGCATGAACTAGAGCGTGGGAAAGTATTCCTGGAGAACTGGTTCCAACAACTGAAATTTCACACGACTAGATGGAGGGTGCCTCGGAACATCCGATGAAATCTACCTGTGAACTCCCACATCCAGCTGGAGCTCAACCATACCTCAGTGTGGTACATGCAGGGCGAGGAATCCAACGCCAAAGCCTTCGACTACTATCCATCTATCGACCAAATCTTCCGAGAATTGTCTCGACAGGCTAAGACAAAGATATCAATACCAGCAGCAGTGAAACAGATCAACTTCTCGATCAAGGAGCCACTCATCGACCAAGAAAAGGAGGAAGACTATGAGCTCAACCTCTACATTATCACATTTGTGTCGGAGGACACACCGGTCGAACCCACTGGTCAAATACAGATAACTATCAAACCTCCAACCGTAAAGAAAGAAGAACCATAGCCTACAAAACCAAAGCCACAACCATAACAACAAACAACTCCTCCGGCTCCAGCGAGTGTCATCCCGACTCAGGCATCGATGGGCGAAGTCAAACCAGACAACCCTGAGTATGCTGTTACAAAAGGCATCATTCAGAAACTCACCAATGAAATAGCAGCAGCTAGGAAGAAAATAAAAGGACAAGAACAACAACAAGGTAAAGGTAAGCGCAAACTTATCATTGCTGAATCATTAGACGATGAAGAGGAACTGGAAACTATGTCCCTTGACATTATAGAGGATGCCACCGCAAATAAAGTGTCAATCGAAACCTAGTTCCAGCGCTTCGTTGAAGCAGAAGCACAAGCAGGTCAACCAAAGAAAGCAAAAACTATGACGACGCCTGAAAACGTCGTCGATCTTGTGTCGACACCTCCACCCCCATCACCGACACAAATAATCAAGGAATAAGCACCGGCACCACAGTCAGTTATCCCCCTCAACTTATACAAAAGTGCAATGCTGGAGACGGTAAAAGCAAAATTTGACAAAGACACCAACTTACAAGCTTTCTTCGAGACATTTCCTGTGCTGTTTTAGTCGGCCCAAAATATTTCCAGCCAGGCTCCCATCTATACAAGTAGGAGCACACAACCCCTAGTAGTTGCAACCATCACGTCGACCTTCACATGACAATACGATAAAGAAGGCCACGTGACTAGAATTATGACCTCTACTATTGACCTGGTTGACCCCGTACCCCAAGCTGACCTACCAGCCACTACACTAACAAGTGCAGACATGAATTTCGACTTAAATCCACACCAACGACCCGAAAACCCACCACTCCACCATACTTCCCCCAAATCCATCACCCCCGACCATTCCCCCACTCCATCACCACCACCAACACCCCCTGAGTCAGAGACAGGCCCACCACAACCGAGTACATCAACACAACCATAGGTAGTTGCCATCCCACCTCCCCAATCAGAAAAACCATCAGCTTCTAACCCTTGTACAGTCACATTATAATAACTTGAATACAATTACACACTACGTATCCGTGCCCATGGCAAAGCCAAGCTTCATGCTTACGGCCGCAAGGTAAAACCAAACCACAACATTTAAATAAACTCATGCATCCATAAACTTATCACCACAAGAATACATTGAATAAAATATAGAGTCAATTTATCCACGATGCCATTGCAAGAAATGGCACTGTAAGAATGAAATGTTCCATAAAGGATAAACAAAGAGCTCCCATTAAAAGTAAATAATATCCATTACAGAATCTCGCAAAAACAACGAAATTATACATAGAGCTGAGCCAATGCCGGACTGTCGAACTCTTTTACCAAACATTTCACATAGATAGAGCCATGAAGAAGACTACATAGTCGCCTCCAATGGTTGCACCACAAAATATCAAAACCCAACCCATGAAACTGCACAGCGATACTCTTCCCCACCTAGAGTTCGAATCTCTATCAAAAGAAAACACTCAGTGGTAAGGGCCTTGCAGATTTCGGGGCTTACTCGAATAATGGTTGCACAGGAAACCTATGGTGCCACCTCCAAGCCACGAATGAGTGAGACTCTCTCACTTGCACAAACAACATAAATGTTATCATAGGTATTCAAGTTATAAAAACGAAATCTAACCAAAAACATGATAATATGCAAACCACTGACATGACTTACCATGAAAGAGCAGGAAGGTTGTTGCGTTGCGTAGCATAGCACCCGAAGGGTTGAGACCACCCAAACCAACACTAGCGAAAGACCAAATGAATCCATTTCCAACCCTAAACCAGCGCTTGAGGCATTCTTCCCATGCTTTCATAGAAGCATTTAATTTGCCACCCTCTCCACCACTATGCATCAAATCGAAACCCACAATTCTATAGTTTCGCTCACGACGTGAATCCATAGCTCACCACTTCCAATGTTAAACCATAAAACCCACAATTGCCATGTTAATACAAGGTTTTTGATGGCATATGGAATATGTAATAAACCCTAAACCCTCTTACTATATAGTTTCCCAAGCATATATTACAAGCCATTAAGGTATAAGCCTCAACATATAAATGCATATTATAAAGTTTATACAACATGCATATAATTAATCTCTTAGGAACCTTATGAACAGACAAATTAGGTACAGTTAGGCCTAGGACTTTATTCCTCTTCCCATCCAGCTTTAAAACATGAATAGTGTAGTGTAGATGTAGTGATTTTGGGTAGTTTTATTTGCCACGGTCATAGATAGATTTTGTTGATGAAATGACTTGCACAAGAATATGCACATGCATTAGTTCATGACGAACTTAGTAAGCCCCTTGGCAAGAGGAATCCTTACCTTTCTGAGTGGTCCCTCAAGGGATAAACCCCACCACTCAACCCTTTGACATGCGAATGCAAGTGAGTCTCTCATAAATAAAAGCCGAAAACAATTTAAATATTTATAACATAAAAGTAAAATGTAACATAATGTAAGTATCGACAAATATATGCAACTAGTAGACATGCAGAGTAACCATACAAACAACTGCAAGTAATATAACAACATCACATAAACACATCATCATCAGACAAGAGAACACATAGAGGGAAAACAACTTACGACACTTAGGTTCAGTATACAACCAAGTTTCATTCCACAGAAGTTTAAAGAAGTTTAAAGATAATGTCCTTGAATTGTAACATTTTATTAGCCTACAAAAAAAAAATATTTACGAATTTTAGGGACATTACATATGATTTTGTAATTCTATCGAATTGTTGTTGTGTGGAGTTTTACTTAATGTTACCTATGGGTGAAAAATATTATTCGTTTCTTAAATTTCAAGACTAAGAAATTTCCTTTATTAAATTAGTCTAAAAGTAGAAGTAAACCTATCGAGTAAGTGTGTCGAAGTAAACGTGTCTAATAAGTCCGTTGAAGTAAACCTATCGAGTAAGTGTGTCGAAGTAAACGTGTCTAGTAAGTTCGTCGAAGTAAACCTATCAAGTAAGTCCGTCGAAGTAAACCTATAGAATTCAATTGGTGTCGATGTAAAATTCGGTGGAAGTAAACCCGTCGAAGTAAACCTATAGAATTCAATTGGTGTCGATGTAAAATTCGGTGGAAGTAAACCCGTCGAAGTGAATTGGTAAAAGCAAAACTTGTCAAAGTTGAGTAAAACCGACAAGCAAGAACTTGTCCAGGTAAGATGAGTAGGGTCGAACGACCACATTTAGTTTTTTAAATACTTTGGTCAAGTTTATATTTTGACTTGTCTAGTGGATGCTAGACACTTTTTTACCAAATGAAAAAAAGAAGTCGAAGTCAATTCGTCGAAGTAAACATGTCGAGTAAGTTGGTGGAAGTAAACATGTAGAAGTCAATTGGTCGAAGTAAAACCTATCAAAGTTGAGTAAAACCGAAAATTAAGAACTTGTCAAGGTAAAAAGAGTGAGGTTGACAAATCCTATCAAATTTAGTCTTTTAAATACTTTAGTCAAGTTTAATTTTCTACTTGTCTAATAAAAATTAAAAATGTTTTTACCCAACCATAAAAAGAGATCCAAATCCAGAGGTAAATTTTTTATAAATGAGCAATAACTAAGTTTAGCCTAATGAGTTTTGTTAACGTCATTATTTGAAATTTTGACGGGTGTCCGTCATTTGAAATTCCAACCCTGGGTACGCTTATAAATTTCGCCTCTTATCTGCACGATACTACAAAGTTGTTCAGAGAGCTGCCCTTTCTCTATTTCTAGTCGTGTAAGTTTCTGGTAACCTGTATAGATGGCTGTTCTGGGAATGAAATTAGGACTCATAGTGGCCGGACAGAGTACCCCACTACTGCGTCCAGTGCCTCCTCTTCCACCTTCCCAATGGAACTTCAGAGTCAGTGAACGGCAACCCGTCCTCCTTACCCCTAACCGCCCTACACCCAGCCAACGCCTTTATCTTACCAACATTGACGATCAATTGGGATTAAGATTTCATGTCAGTATACTTTTGTTCTATCGATCACGCCGTCATTCCTCCATGAATCGTGAAAGGAAAAGTGAAGATCCGGCCGAAATTATTCGAGAGTCTCTAGGCAAACTTCTCGTGGACTACTATCCCTTCGCCGGAAGATTAAGAGATGCTGATAAGGGAAAGCTCATAGTCGACTGTACTAGTGAAGGAATTCTTTTCGTAGAGGCCGATGCAGATATTTCCTTGGAAGACCTGGGAGATCTCTCTCCGTCTATGCCTTGTGGTTTTGACTTTATAAAGAACGTTCCAGGATCGGCTACCATCACAAACTCTCCAATTCTTCTGTTTCAGGTTGGTAATCGTTGTTTTCTGTTTGTTTTATGTGTGACCAGCATTTTATAATAAAACTTACCCCGTTCCTCATCGAGATAGTTCTGAGTTTTAATGACATCTAAGTCGGCTTTTTCAATTGCAGGATAAACTGCATGGGTTTTCCATCTCCAGCAGAATACATTCTCAGCTTAACAGAATACATGAGAGTGTTCTTTAGTTTATACAAGTTACCTGTACGGTGGTTTATTACTTTTAAATTTTTATTGACATAATTTGTAGTTTATGTAAAAGAAAATAATGGAATAGACAGAACCACTGAGGGGAGATGGAATGCAAGTAAATATATTTACAGTATTACATAACAGCAAAATCATGGGTAGGGTCATCAAATAGTATGCCCACTAATTCTAGGTAATGTGACTAACTCAACTAATCAACTAACTAATTAATACACTGTTCATAATGATCTCTTGAGATTAGAATTGTTAACACACCCGGTTAATCTCAACTAGGACAATATTTTCAGCATTGTCAATGCAAAAAAATGTCTGCTGGTCCATGTCTCAGCTAGGCTTACATTTTCAGTTTAAAAACTTCTTCTTCACTTTTTTTCTAAAGTGTACTTGAACTTCTTCTTCTTTGTCTTCTAGATCTTGATGCTAAGGAGTTCTTCTTCTTCAGCTTATGGAACATAGTGCAAGTCTTCTTCTTCTCTTTCAACATGATTTTCATGGTTGTCACTTTACCTGCACAATCAAAAAAAATTATCAGAAAAAATATAAATATATTTCATCTCTTCTTGGAGAGCATTCACATCTTGGTGTTGCTCATCAATGGTTATTGACTTCTTCATTTGCTTGTACACAGTGTGCATCCTTCATTGCTTCTTCGAGAATTGTGGGATGAGAAGAAAACAAAGCATATTATAGATGGTCATTACAAACAGGAGTCTGCTCATAGATCTTCCTCAAACTTCTGGTTTTCTTGGTTTGGGGTGAAGTGCATGTTGTTGTTTCTTTTGTGCTGCTATCAAGTAGTTGTTGCTCATTCTCAGCAACTATTGCAGCTTCTATCCCACTATCAATTGCCTCTTGCTCTCACACCATTGAGTACCCCTACAGTGACCGGTTTTCTTTCACTTTCATTATCAAACATAACTGGATCAACCTCCTTTCCTGGGATTACACGATCAATAGCTCCCTCATAGACACAATAATCTTGATTGTCTTCCACTTCACTGTGGGATTCCTCATGTGCTTTGGGTGACTTGCAAACTCATCTTACTCCACATTTAGTTCCTCACTAAACACTTCTCTATGTATATCCCATCCTCTCTTTGGAGCATCAGCTTCTAGAATGCAATGAAATAAGGAATAATCTATAGTGTCTTGTTGTATGAGACATAAGGCAACAACTTGCCTTCTTTCTTTTTCGAACTCTCTCAAAGCATTAAAATTTCTTAGATCAATGAGATTCTCTTAACGGATTAAGTGCAACAGATCTTGTTATTTTAATAGATTAATTACTTTGATTGCCCATGCATCATACTCATCTCCATTGAAGGTGTGCATATTCCGTACCTCTTCATATTCTTCTAGTAGTGCCATCTTCAAGAATCTATCTTCTTGTCTAGATGAGGCTGTCATATCTCCATGTCCCCCCTTTTTTTTAATTGGGCAAAAACACGACTCCTTCAATGGGTGAGGGGGCAAGTGCAACAATAGCTGTGGTAATGCTCTTATCCTCTTCACAAGTGGCGGTGGCTCAGCTCTTTCACTTTGTGAAATGTCGGGTGACCTATGTTGTTCCTGTAAAAAAAAATGAGGGATGAGATCTGGAAAAACAAAATCACCACTTTTTCCAATGTGAAAAAAAATATTACTACCCCTTTTTTCTAGGGTTAAGGCAAAAAGAAACCCAAAAACCAGATCTTTTTTCTAGGGTTAAGCCAAAAAGAAACCCAAAAAACAGATATCAGAAAAAAATTAAAAATTAAGATAGCATGCCTTAGCGAGTGAAAATAAGATAACATGCCCTAGCTAGTGAGGAATGCTTCTTCAAAATAGCTTGTGAGTGTGAGTTCTTTCCACTCTCCCATTGGGCAGTAAGCTATGATACCATGTAAAAGAAAACAATGGAATAGACAAAACTACACGAAGATTCAATGCCTTCTCAATATATATTTATAGAATTATATAACAGCAAAATCATGGGTTAAGATTACAATTCTTAACAGTTTAATAATTTGTAATTTGTACTGTGTTGGATTTTAAAATAATATTTTGTTTTTATTTTATATGTTGTATTTTCTTGATTCTACTTTTATTTATTTTTATTTACATAGAAGTTGATCTTCAGAAATAGTAAATTCATGTAGTGGTCATTTTTATTACAAGCTGTTTACCACTGTTTTAATTGTTGGGAACAAATTTTCAAGCAACCCAGATTTTTACTACCAACAACCAGTTTCATTGAACTTATTGATGAAACGATCCTTCCAATTTCATTCGTGCAGTTTGAAAAGCTGAGCATAGATAAATTCCAGAACTATCTGGATAATCTATTGTAATCGACAAAGAATTTCGTTGTATTTAGTATAACGAACAGAACAGGTTGTCAAACCATTATAAAATAAATATATATTTTATATCAATAGATAGATATATAAATATATAGGTTTTTTTGTTTAAAGAAACTGCCACCTTGATATTCCATTCATCTGAATTATACTTCTTCTTGAAATTGGATCCTAGGTTTCTTGAAAATTGGATACTTCTTCTTGAAAATTTGATTGTGATGATTCAAGTGTATAAAATACTTAAGATGGTATCTTTTTGAAGTTAGCATGTATAAATAGAACATGAAGTACATCGTCTCGCAATCTTTTGGAGTTTTGAGGTAGAGATTGAATTTCAGAGTATAATCCCACTTATAAATTAATCTTGAGTTGTGTGCAATACAATTTCGTTTTACAGGTAACACGTTTAAAATGCGGAGGTTTCGTATTAGGTTTGCGTTTCAACCATTGCGTGACTGATGGCGCTGGAGTAATGGAATTTCTGAAAGCTCTTGGCGAAATAGCAAGCGGGGCCGCAATCCCTACGGCTCCTCCGGTTTGGAATAGAGAAATCTTTCGGCCGAGAGCCAAGCCTGTGGCGAAATACCGCTGCCTCCGTGAATTTTATGATTTTGGAGATAAATATGGAGAAACAATGACGCCAGTCCCTGCAATGGAGGAAATGAGCTTGAAATCGTTTTATTTTGGTTCAAAAGAAATTGAGGCTTTAAAGCGACAGGTAGAAGGCGTGAGGTTCTGCACCCCATTTGAAGTAATATCGGCCTGTCTGTGGCAATCCAGAGTAAATGCTATGAAAATCCCTGGTGATCAAGAGGTGTCATTCATGTTTCCCGTAAACGCCCGTAGTCGATTTCGACCGCGACTTCCAACCGGCTACTACGGCAATGCATTAGCCTCCGCCTACGCTACGACAAGAGCCCAGGATCTTACTCACCAACCATTGTCTTTCGCTACGAAACTTATTAACGAAGGAAAATGGAGAGTAAACGAAGAGTACGTGCGATCTATGATTGATTTGGCTGAGTTGAATGGGCGTCCGCTCAACGTCTCTGATGGTTCTTTCATTATTTCAGACGTTTCCAACATTGGAGATGCTATGGTAGAAGCAGACTTTGGTTGGGGAAAATCAGTGTACATGTGTACTGTATTTTTGCCAAGTATTCCCAACTTTTCGTACTTTGCGAGAGCAGTGAATGACAGTGGAGGAATAGTAGTTCCTGTTTGCTTGCCATTGACTTCTATGGAAATATTTGAAGACAATATAAGCAGCACAATCAACAACGGAACGCAAACTTAAAAGTTGAATAGGGTTTCTTTGGCTTATAAAGTAGTTAGATACCCTTTAAGGTTATCGCCATGTTCAGAAATAAAGAAAGAGATGGAGTGATAGTGAATGTTAGTTTTTCTATTTGGTTTTTAAGAGTAAATAATGTCTCCATGTTCAATGCGATGTATAATATATATTCCTTTTATATTTAACGAAGATATTATATGATTTCAGTTGTTGTTAGGTTAATTAATTGATTTTAACTAGTTCAACCATGGATATTAACCCCAAATCATTTTGAGATATTTTTGGACATTGTTATAAGAAATGTATGTATTGGCGATATTATTAGTTAGTAAGAGACAATAGTGCACAATTATCATAAGTTTCTCTAATTCATCTAGACACAAATAAAGTTTGATAATGCATTTCAATTAACACAAATCCTTATTTAGAATTTAGTTTAACATTGTGATTAATTACCATAAATGAATAAAAAATAAAAATGTAGATTTTTTTCTATTGCAACCATTACAACATCTAATGTCCTCATTTGATTTTTTTTATTGCTTTATAACTTTGACGCTTTCTCACATTGTTGCAGTCATAGAGATGTACCAACACATAAAGCTTTAGTTTTAAAATAAGCTTTCAAGCACATAAAATTATATTTTCTAAATAGACACAACTTTCTCTTATTTTATTTTTGAGGGTATTTTCACTTGTGTGGCCATTTAGAAGTTTTATGTAACTTATTTTCATTTATTTCCAAGACTTGCTTTCATCACATAAACTTATATTATATACACACAACTTTCTCTCATTTTTGAAACATATCTAAATTCTTTTAGTTGTTTCATTTCCCGAGCTTTGGGGGTATGCTAGTAGTTTATATTTAAGGAAGATATTATATGATTAGAGCCCTTGTGAATTTAATTAATGGTTTTTAACCACTTCAACCATGGATGCAATTTGGGTATAAAAGTTCAATCAAAAGAGTTTATAATTAACAATTTGAAAAAAATAAAAAATAGGTTAGTCAACATAGAATAAGTACAAGTCTTTTATTATTGAATACATTTATTACCTTAACTCCAATCGTGGTACAACTTTAACTTAACTTCAAACTTTAAATACAAATTATGATATATTAACTTTTAAATTAAATATTAAATACAACTATTTGCTTAACTCCACTAATTGTACAACTATTAGCTTTGGCTAACTATTACATTAACTCCAATCATTAGATTCACTTCAATCACAGTGATCGAACATGAGTCAACAATCCAT
The DNA here is from genome assembly GCA_001517045.1 of Pseudotsuga menziesii. Lineage (NCBI taxonomy): Eukaryota > Viridiplantae > Streptophyta > Pinopsida > Pinales > Pinaceae > Pseudotsuga > Pseudotsuga menziesii. Next base: position 113,392 of record LPNX010090218.1, on the reverse strand, counting down.
TATTCTTCAATCCTTCGTTATATTCATGCAATCTTATCTTCAGATTATTACAAAGAGTAGTACAGACAACAATTTACAGACTCGAACAGGCAGATCGCCTTCGGACTGTGAAGGTCATCCCTGCGGACATATACATAACCTAATCAAAGATTTTGATGAGATCTTATAGCTTGAAGCCAAGTCTTAGAGCATACGCTTTGTCACAGACACAGATCTATGACACTTCAGATCTTTTTTGATGTAGTGTTATAGCGAGATGCCAACCTGCAGAGCATACTTGTCTGATTACAGACTATCACACTTGAGTTTCTGGTGCGATCTTTTAGTACAAGGCCGAGTCGCAGAGCATAATCCTCATACAGACTCTAGACTTATGTGCAGAGCGGAGTACTTGCTCAATACACAGACTCAACTTGCAGACACTTAAGACTTGCAGAGCAAACTACTTGCTCAATGCAAACAACACACCCAAGAATAAGGCCATCGGCCCTTATTTATACAAATCTGAACCGGTGGTCCGGTGAGCTGAAACCGATAGTCACAGGTTAGTCAGTAGATCCGGTAGTAAAATTGACACCTAAGAGTCAAAACCAAATCATCCGGGGAGACAAGTGGGGACTACCATTTGTCGTTATCTCGTCCCTTAATTAGCTTGTGGCATTACGGGGACCCAGAATCTTCCTTTATGACAAACTGGCACTGACAGAATATACAAGGTGGAGCAGACTGGCCCACAACAGCAAAAGACAACCTAACTATTACACTTTGGAGCTTTAATCCGGCCCACTACGGATACAATGTCGGACAAAGCTAGCCGAATCAGCCTTAGGATATGGCCCACCACTGCTTCCACTTACTCGTAGCCATCACGTCCTTGGAAACAGGCGCAATCTCTGTAGCCATCAATCTCTATTCCGCCACATGTGCATCCGAGCATTCCATCTTCATCAGAATCATAATAAAATTGGGAATCCTCTAAATATGGTGGCTTTAATACAAATTCAGGTGGATTATAGAGCTGGTCTCCGAAGCAACGCTCTATGTCAGAACCATGAAACAATGGGTTTGGCCCAAACAGATATTCACTTTTAAAATGTGATTCAACTCTATAATTTAGTGGGGTTTGTCTAGTTATGATTTTATAGTTTTTGGCTTTACCCTTTTCATCTTTCATGATGAATTTCTGTGTTACATATACTTCATGGTCAAGAGGTTTATAAGATCCACCTTCATGAATTAGCAGGAATTTGAACCACTGGTGGTTCTAATCTGCTATTTGCATATCTGCTTCTGTATGTGCTATGAAATTAGCACGTCTATTAGTCCAATCTACTCGTGGACAGAAGCGATCTAGGAGTATCTTAGTCCAACTTGTCCAGGTGTTGTTTCTTAGATTTACAGGATCAGCGCAGATAACAACTTTCCCTTGTTCTCTGCAGAATTGCAGAATAAGGTTGTAGGTGTACCAGGAAAGTCTTCCGAAACCTATATCAACATACCAGACTTCTCCTTCTTTTTCTGGATTGCAATCGATCCAGACATCGTGGTCCTTGATAAGCTTTTCTCGTGCATAATGGAAGCTAAGGAAAGATTCTTTTTCCCATCTCTCCAAAATGTCTAACTTTAAGGGAGAGGCCTGAATTCTTTCAATGGTGCAGAGCTCAAGGAACCTTTCGGCTTCTTCTCTTGGAGTCTCGTCTAGTAGTTTCCTTCTTTGTTCTTCTGGCAACACATCTTCCCAAGGATAAAGATAAACTCCTCCTTTCGGAGTAGGGATGATAGAAGTTGTTAGCTGGTTGGTTGGGGATTTGCTGCTACCTGGTCTGGAGCTTGAACTAGAAGCTCCGACTGAAAACATATTTAAGGCAGGAGGCTGAGCTGATTCTCTCGTTAACATGTTAGCCAAACAGTTAAGATATCCAGGCTTATAAATAATTTCATAATCAAAATTACTAAGCCATAAAAACCACTTTAATATTCTACTGTTATTTTCCGCCATTAAACTTTCACTTTTTAAAATACCAGGCATGATTTTGAGGTCTATTCTAATGATAAATTTCACAGGCTTTAGGAACAGATGAAAATGTTGGACTGTCTTTTTGACAGCCAAGATTTCCTTGTGGCTTGATGGATAATTTAATTCTGCTTCTTTGAAGGAACCAGATCCATAACCACAAATATGTTCTCTGCCATCTATAGCTTTAAGTAATACTCCTCCCCATGTCTGAGAGGATGCATCTGTTTCAATGATTAAGCTACCAGTTCCAGTTGGCAGGGACAGAGGAGGTAGGTCCAGAACTTTCTTCTTTATCTTCTGGACTGCTTCAGACATAGCTGCTGACCACTTTGGAGGGTTCTTCTTCAATCGTTGCTACAAGATGAAGATGTCAGCCGCATGACCTTTAGAAAAGGGTTTGATGTAATTCAGAGATCCAAGGAATATCTGCAACTCGGTATTGTCCAAAATTTCATTAGGAAAACCTTTAAAACATTGCAAAACATGTTCTTGGAGAATAACTTGACCATTTTGGATTTTGAATCCAAGAAACTCAATCTTTGTTTTCCCGATTTCCATCTTTGGTCTAGACAAAACCAATCCATGCTTGAAGACTAACTCATAAAATTTCTGCAAGTGCTTCTGATGTTTTTGCAGTGTTTTAGAACATATGAGTATGTCATCAATGAAGACTAATGCCCAACTGAAATCCCGGAAGATGTCTTCCATCCTTTTCTGGAATTCAGATGGTGCATTGTTAATCCCAAAAGGCAGCATTGTCCACTGGTATTGGCCATGGGGGACAACAAATGCTGTCTTGAAACGATCTTTAGGTATAATACCAATCTAATAGAAACCTGATTTAAGATCAAACTTACTAAAGATCGTGCAACCTATGATCCGCTGCAATAGGCTAGCTTTATCCGGAAGAGGATACCTTACTTTCTGCAAAGCTGCATTGACTGGCTTAAAGCTCACCACTAATCTAGGTTTTCCTCTTTTCTGCTCAGAGTGCTTGTTTACTACAAATGCCCTGCATGCCCAAGGGCTCTTTGATGGCTCGATTAAGCCTTTTGCTAACAGTTCTTTTATCTCTGCATCATAAAACTGTCGCTCTGGAGGTGACATGAGTGCCACAGAGGCTTTCATTGGCTTAATGCGCTGAAGAGGGTCATAAGGAAGAGAGACAAAATATTTCTCTCCGGTCCAGAATGCATTTGGATTATCTGAGCAGCAATCTTTCAATAGTTTCTCTGATATTTCTTTTAAAGCTTTCTCTCCATGAATATCAGAGAAGACCTTACTACGCTCCATTTTCATAAGTTGGGCTCTGTTAGGAGTAGGTACAAGGTTGATCTCAACTATTTTACATTTAGGAACAGATTTAAAGGATATAGGGAGAGACACTACTTTCTTATTTAGAATACAAGTGAATTGCATCTTTTTATGATCTACCAAATAAGGGTTGACTCTGTGAAGGAATTCAGCTCCTAAGACACAATCTTCACTTAAGTCATCCATCTTATACACAGTTAGCTTATGTTTTATGCCATTAAAATTTACAGGAAATAGTTCGGCTTTGGCTTGGAGAGGGACTGGGGTTCCATTGATTGTTGTTCCTCCGTCAGTGGTCTTTTCCCACTAAAAGGAAGGCAAAGCAGAACCTCTAGCTAAATTTACTTGACACCCTGAATCTATCATGCAGCTAAGATAATATGGTTTATATTCACATGGATGAAACTGTACAGGAATATACACTTTGGGGCCTGAAAGCATAGAGAGGCTAGGATTCTGAGCAGACTCAGGTTCAGGGGATTCTTCTCTAGTGCTTTCCAAACTTAAAGCACTTTCATAGTGCTTACTCGGGTCTTCATCTGAAGATTGATCATACTATGTCTGAATCACTTTCACTACATTCTTCAAGTCTTCGATTTCAGCACAGAGTTGCTTCAGCTGCTGCTGTTTTTCTCTTATTTCTAGTATGAGCTTAGCTTTTCTATCCCGACGAAACTTCGGTCTCTTAGAGTGTCCTTCAGGATAATTCTGATACAAATCAACAGGCTTGTAAGAGAGAGAAGTTACGTATTCAACTTTATCCTTTCCTTTTGTATATTCAAGTTGTGTGAGCAACTCTTTCTTTCTTTCTCCGAGGTTTGCTCTCTTCTGGTATTCATACAGCTCTATTGTAGATAGCTGTAAATCTATTCCAGCAATCTGTTTTTCAAGTTCTTGATGGTGTGACAAAGAAAACATATTAAGAGAAAAATTGAAATCAAAATTAGGGACCTCATATCCCCCCAAATTTGGTTCAGACTCAGAGTTGGACGAAGAGGAAGGAGCAAATTTGTTTATAGCAGGCTGATGCTCATGCTCATCATCTGATTCGCTGGAAGAATCAGAGTCTTCAGAAGGAAGGAAAATGATTTCACCTGACAGTGATTCATCCTGATGCGGTTGATCCCACCATTTAGGATCCAAATTATCACAGAAAGCGGCTAACTTGGGCTTATTCTTTTTCTTCGGACACTTGTTAGCCCAATGACCAGGTTTCCCGCAAACAAAACAGGCTTTATTATCAGCTTTGTAGGGTTTGTGTTTTATAAATTTACGAGGAGCCGGTTTGGGGAATTTATTCTAAGGCTTATGCTTTCTGGAATGCTACAAGGGTTTATCAGGGAAATGATAGCGAGGAGTGCTTGAATAAAACCCTTTAGATTTCTTCTGATGGCATTTGCAGGAAGATTTCAAATGTCCACGGTTGTGTTCTCCACAACCCCAATCAGGCATATGTGCTACATTTTTTCAAAAAGAGGGAGTGTACATACTCTGATGCCTTTTAAAATATTTGGAGACACGTTTCTCCAAACAATGTTCTTGCCATGTTGCTAGAATATGATAATGAAGCTGTGCTAGAGATAGATCTTTGTAATTAATGTTTTTATCTTTAAGATACTGTTCCACAGCGTCAGGAATATGGCCTGGAAAGCTACATAGGTAATGCTTCAAATAAACAGGATCATTAGCTTTCCTTGACTGAATTATTAATTTCTGCATATAGCAGAAATAGGCTTCGGCTTGTGAAATATTGCAAAGCTGAGCTGACATGAAAAGAGATAATAAATGTTCAGTATCATCTATCTGGTCATCTCCATGAAACTATTTACCAAGAGCCTTTAAAATTTGTTGGTATCCATCATTAGCCAACAACAATTCATTCCTAGTCTGAGGAGGTAAAAAATGCCACCAATCTAATGCTAAACCTGAGAGTCTAGCAATGATTAGGCTTGCCAGATATTGGCCAGTCAAAGAGGAATTCTTTGTTCTTTGTGCAATCGTCCAATGAAATAATAGAGTGATTGTCGTTTTTATCTCTTCTCGAGACTGACACTGAATGTTAAGAACCGGGTGTTTTGGCATTTGAGATATAATGCTATTAACAGAATTAATACCAAAGCTTGTGCTAAACTGCAGAGCAGTTGATGCAGAGGTCATAGTGGTATCATTCTGGGTTGAGGACTGAGGAAAGTCAATTGCTTCAGTTTTGACTGTATGTGAAGACATCATTTGGAGGTATTTTGGCTCAAGGGCAGGTTTAGAGGATTTAAAGAATCCTATCTAATCCTGGACTTCTTCTAAGTCCACTTCATTCTGACCGAAATCAAAATCCGGTCTATCATCTTCTTCTGTATCTGCGCTAAACATTCTGAAAGAAAAACTTCTTTCTAGCTGAGGCTTGGCAGATTTCTTTTCAAATCCCTGAGTGGCTAATGCAAAAGCCATGGGACTTACCTTTGGAACTCTGGTTTTAAGATTGTTTGTTTGTACAATGAGTTCCTCAATTTTCTCCAATCTTCTTTCTATTTTCTCTGCTGCTGCAGAGACAACAATCTTAATTTCCTCAGAGTCTGATAACAGATGGTTTAGAAGATCCATCTTAGTTTCAAGGAGGGAGACCTTTTCTTTTTCATCAAGGATAGAATTTTTTATTTGCAGCAGGTCTAACGCCATATCATCTATGTTCTGCGCCGTGAGTTTGTGCTGCAGATTTCCCCAGTTAGCAAGTTTAATTTCGTCTGAGGTAGATTCATCTACTCCAAAGGACTTATGTGGGAGAAATTATTTCTTGGAATTTCCATCTGATGAGTATTTCCTCAAAGGGACATCAGGCAAGTTTCTTCTAGGATTGGAAGACTTTCTTCCTTGGACTGTTGCTTCTATGGCATTGTTCTATCTAGGGAGGGAGAACATACCTAGACTTGGTCTCTGCTTTTGATGCTGTATTTTATGGAGAGTCTTTCGACAGGTAGGGCAGTTTTGGTGCTGACCTCTATGTTCATTCTCACTCAAGCCTGTGAAAGAGATAGTCTCAGGAATAGAAACAGAAGGGTTTCTTTGAATAGTTCTTCTGTCTTCAGTCTGAACAGAAGAAACAGAGGAAGAACGAGGAAGTAAGGAAAAGGAAGGGGAAGGTGTAGAATCTGGTTCATTATATCTGAAAGAGCTTGTTTGTCTGTTATATCTGAGAGGCTTAGTGGTTAGGGCACTTCGTGCTGCATATACGTTCCTAAGCTCATTGTATCTGATCTCCCAGTTCTATGGATACTTGATTCCAGTCCAGTCAAAGGTAACTGGCTGGGCTTGTTTCGATTTGTCCTGTTCCGCCATGCTTAGCAGGTGTGAACTTTGATGGACATGAGAACGGAGAGGAGGAATGCTGGGGTCCTTGATTTTAATTTTTAATTTCTGCATATAGTAGAAATAGGCTTCGGCTTGCGAAAGATTACAGAGCCGGGCCGACATGAATAGTGATGATAAATGTTCTATGTCATCTATCTGATCATCACCATGAAATTGTTTACCAAGAGCCTTCAAAATTTGGCAGCTTTTGGTATCAGATCCTCCATCAATTTATTCTGCTCTATATTAATTTGTAAGTCTCTTGAATGAATCTTTGCTTTTAGACTTGATTGTTGATTTTGCACTAGTAAAGTAATGTCCCCGTAGACAAGTGGAAATGACTTGTTGAGTAATCAAAGAAAATCCTAAAGGTTTCTAAGTGGTTAGTGTTAGGGTATCAGCCATTGTGATTAGGCACCATAAATCCCGTTTGTTTTGACCAAAAGTGAGTCTGAACCTTTATTAAATGGATCCTTCGATGGATATTGCTTCTCACACCTTACTAGACTGTTAACAAGATGATAACAGCACTGTATCTCTTGCTGAGAGACGATCCTCATTTGCAGAATGTTCTACTTCCGATAGTAATTCATCCATTATCCATATTGAAAATACAAATCCTTCCTCTGAATGGCAACTTCCTGCAATCTTACCCAAAGACGTATATAAACTATCTTTATGGGAATATATATCTTGTACGCATATTAAAGTTTCTTCAGTCAATATTTCTTTCACTGACTCAGAAGAGCCAGTTCATATAAATTTATTAGAAAAAAGACAAATAGATTGGGCTAAGAAACAAGGATACAAATATGCACATCTTGGAGCTATCAAGCTCGGCCTTGGTCCTTTAGTACGCCCTTACCTTCCTATGTCCTCTCTGTGTGTAGCCGTAGATACCCATCATACTCAGTTTGTAGACACCATTATTAGCGAATTTACAGCACCCCTTCATGATGGTCCAGCCTTTGGCACCATCTTTCCAAAGTATAGTGTTAGCCTAGACGATCCTCATATATATGATTTACTAAAGGTTTACATTTTACCCTAGGGATTTTCCATGATGGCTGGCTCAAAAATAATCCAACTCAAGAGTTTAGTTTGTGTCCGGTTTGGTAATGACACCATTCCTCCTCTCCGTTCTCATGTCCATCAGAGTTCACACCTGCTAAGCGTGGTGGAATAGGACAAATCAAAACAAGCCCAGCCAGTTACCTTTGACTGGACTGGAATCAATTATCCACAAAACTGGGAGATCAGATACAATGAGCTTAGGAATGTAGATGCAGCACGAAGTGCCCTAACCACTAAGCCTCTCAAATATAACAGACAAACAAGCTCTTTCAGATACAATGAACCAGATTCTACACCTGCCCCTGCTTTTTCTTTACTTCCTCGTTCTTCCTCTGTTTCTTGTGTTCAATCTAAAGACAGAAGAACTATTCAAAGAAATCCTTCTGTTTCTCTTCCTGAAACTACCTCTTTCACAGGCCTGAATGAAAATGAACACAGAGGCTAGCACCAAAACTGCCCTGCCTATCGAAAGACTCTCCAAAGAATACAACATCATAAACAGCAGAGACCAAGTCTAGGTATGTTCTCCCTCCCTAGATAGAACAATGCCATAGAAGCAACAGTCCAAGGAAGAAAGTCTTTCCATCATGGCAGAAACTTGCCTGATGTACCTTTTAGGCAATACTCATCTGATGGAAACACCAAGAAAGAATTTCTCCCACACAAGTCCTCTGGAGTAGATGAATCTACCTCGGACGAAGTAAAGCTTGCTAACTGTGGAAATCTGCAGCACAAACTCACAGCCCAGAACATAGATGATATGGCCTTAGACCTGATGCAAATAAAAAATTCTGTCCTTGATGAAAAAAAAAGGTCTCCCTCCTTGAAACAAATATGGATCTGCTAAACCATATGTTATCTGACTCAGAGGAAACTAAGACTGTTGTCTCTGCAGTAGCAGTGAAAATAGAAAGAAGATTGGAGAGAATAGAGGAACTCATTGTACAAACAAATAATCTTAAGACTAGAGTTCCAAAGGTAAGTCCCATGGCTTTTTCATTAGCCACTCAGGGATTTGAAAAGAAATCTTCCAAGCCTTAGCTAGAAAGAAGTTTTTCTTTCGGAATGTTTAGCGCAGATATAGAAGAATATGATAGACCGGATTTTGATTTCGGTCAGAATGAAGCGGAATTAGAAGAAGTCCAGGACTGGATAGGATTCTTTAAATCCTGTAAACCTGCCCTTGAGCCAAAATACCTCCAAATGATGTCTTCACATACAGTCAAAACTGAAGTAATTGAATTTCCTCAGTCCTCAGCCCAGAATGATACCGCTATGACCTCTGCGTCGACTGCTTCGTAGTTTAGCACAAGCTTTGGTATCAATTATGTTAATAGAATTATATCTCAGATGCCAGAACACCCGGTTCTTAACATTCAATGTCAGTCTCAAGAAGAGATAAAAACGGAAATCACTCTATTATTCCATTGGACGATTGCACAAAGAACAAAGAATTCCTCTTTGACTGGCCAATATCTGGAAAGCCTAATCGTTGCTGGACTCTCAGGTTTAGCATCAGATTGGTGGCGTTTTCTCCCTCCTGAGACAAGGAATGAATTGTTGTTGGCCAATGATGGAGACCAACAAATTTTAAAGGCTCTTGGTAAACAATTTCATGGTGATGATCACATAGATGACATTGAACACTTATCAACACTATTTATGTCAGCTCGGCTCTATAATCTTTCACAAGCCGAAGCATATTTCTGCTATATGCAAAAATTAATAATTCAATCCGGGAAAGCAAATGATCCTGCTTATTTGAAGCACTACCTACGCAGCTTCCCAGGCCATGTTCCTGACATTGTGGAACAATATCTTAAAGATAAAAACATTAATTATGTAGATATGTCTCTACCACAGCTTCATTATCACATTTTGGCAACATGGCAAGAACATTGTTTGGAGAAGAGAGTCTCCAAAGATTTCAAAAGGCATCAGAGTATGTATACTCCATCTTTCTACAAAAATGTAGTGCAGATGCCTGATTGGGGTTGTGGAGAACACTACCGTGGTCATTTACAATCCTCTTGTAAGTGCCACCAGAAAAAATCTAAAGGGTTTTATTCCAGCGCTCCTCGCTATCATTTCCCTAATAAACCCTTGTAGTATTCCAGAAAGCATAAGCCTCATAAGAAATTCCCCAAACCAGTTGATTGAAATTTTATAAAACGCAGACCCTACAAAGCTGATAATAAAGCCTATTTTCTTTGCGGGAAACCTGGTCATTGGGCTAACAAGTGTTCGAAGAAAAATAATAAGCCCAAGTTAGCTGCTTTCTATGATAATTTGGATCCTAAATGGTGGGATCAATCGCATTCTTCCAGCGAATCAGATGATGAGCATGGTGGTGACCATTTGGTGAAGTCCTTTTCCTTCCTTCTGAAGACTCTGATTCTTCCAGCAAATCAGATGATGAGCATGAGCATCCACCTGCTATAAAAAAATTTGCTCCTTCCTCCTCGTCTGACTCTGAGTTAGAACCAAATTTGGGGGGATATGAGGTCCCTGATTTTAATTTTTCTCTTAACATGTTTTCTTTGTCATAGCACCAAGAAATTGAAAAATAGATTGCTGGGATAGATTTACAGCTATCTACAATTGAGCTGTATGAATATCAGAAGAGAGCAAATCTCAGAGAAAGAAAGAAATAATTGCTCAGACAGCTTGAATATACAAAAGGAAAGGAGAAAGTTGAATACGTAACTTCCCGCTCTTATAAGCCTGTTGATTTATATCAGAATTATCCCGAGGGACATTCTGAGAGACAGAAGTTTCGTCGGCATAGAAAAGCGAAGCTAGGGCTAGAAATAAGAGAAAAACAGCAGTAGCTGAAGCAACTCTGTGCTGAGATTGAAGACTTGAAGAATTCAGTAAAAGTGATCCAGACAGAGAGTGATCAGTCTTCAGATGAAGACCTAGGTAAGCACTATGAAAGTGCTTTAAGTTTGGAAAGCACTAGAGAAGAGTCTCCTCAGAATCCCAGCCTCTCTATGCTTTCAGGTCCCAAAGTATATATTCCTGTATAGTTTCATCCATGTGAATATAAACCATACTTTCTTAGCTGTATGATAGATTCAGGATGTCAAGTAAATTTAGCTAGAGGTTCTGCTTTGCCTTCTTTCTACTGGGAAAATACCAATGATGGTGGTACAACAATAAATGGAACCCCAATCCCTCTCCAATCCAAAGGTGAACTATTTCCTTTAAATTTTAATGGTATAAAAGATAAGCTAACTATGTATAGGATGGATGACTTAAGTGAAGATTGTGTCTTAGGAGCTGAATTCCTTCACAGAGTCAGCCCTTATTTGGTAGATCATAAAAAGATGCAATTCACTTGTATTCTAAATAAGAAAGTAGTGTCTCTCCCTATATCCTTTAAATCTGAGCTCCTAAATGTAAAATAGTTGAGATCAACCCTGTACCTACTCCTAACAGAGCTCAACTCATGAAGATGGAGCGTAGCAAGGTTTTCTCTGATGTCCATGGAGAAAAGGAATTAAAAGAAATCTCAGAGAAACTAGTAAAAGATTGCTGCTCAGATAATCCAAATGAATTTTGGACCAGAGAGAAGTATTTTGTCTCTCTTCCTTATGACCCTCTTCAGCGCATCAAGCCCATGAAAGCTTCTGCGGCACTTATGTCGCCATCATAAAGGCAGTTCTGTGATGCTAAAATAAAAGAACTGTTAGGGAAAGGCTTGATCGAACCTTCAAAGAGACCTTGGGCATGTAGGGTATTTGTAGTAAACAAGCACTCTGAGCAGAAAAGAGGAAAGCCTAGATTAGTGGTGAACTTTAAGCCACTCAATGCTGCTTTACAGAAACTAAGGTATCCTCTTCCGGATAAATCCAACCTGTTACAGAGAATCACAGGTTGCACAATCTTTAGTAAATTTGATCTTAAGTCAGGTTTCTATCAGATTGGTATTTTGCCTAAAGATCGTTTTAAGACAACATTCGTAGTTCCCCATGGGCAATATCAGTGGACAGTGCTGCCTTTTGGGATTAACAATGCACCATTTGAATTCCAGAAAAGGATGGAAGACATCTTTCGTGATTTCAGTTGGGCATTAGTCTTTATTGACGACATACTAATATGTTCCAGAATGCTGCAAGAGCATCAGAAGCACTTGCAAAAATTTTATGAGTTAGTCCTCAAGCATGGATTGGTTTTGTCTAAGCCGAAAATGGAAATCGGGAAAACAGAGATTGATTTTCTTGGATTCAAAATCCAAAAAGGCCAAGTTATTCTCTAGGAACATGTTTTTCAATGTTTTAAACGTTTTCCTAATGAAATTCTTGACAAGACCCAATTGCAGAGATTTCTCGGATCTCTGAACTATATCAGACCTTTCTATAAAGGTCAAGCAGCTCACATTTTCATCTTGCAGCAAAGATTGAAGAAGAATCCACCAAAGTGGTCAGCAACTATGTCCGAAGCAGTCCAGAAGATAAAGAAGAGAGTTCTGGACCTGCCTCCTTTGTCCCTGCCAACTGGAACTGGTAGCTTAATTATTGAAACAGATGCGTCCTCTCAGACATGGGGAGGAGTACTACTTGAAGCTATAAATGGAAGAGAGAATATTTGTGGTTATGGATCTGGTTCCTTCAAAGGAGCAGAATTAAATTATCCGTCAAGCCACAAGGAGATTTTGGCTGTCAAAAAGATAGTCCATCATTTTCGTCTGTTCCTGAAGCCCGTAAAATTTATCATTAGAACAAACCTCAAAATCATGCCTGGTATTCTAAAGAATGAAAGTTTAATGGCAGAAAACAACAGTAGGATATTAAAATGGTTTTTATGGCTTAGCAATTTTGATTATGAAATTATTTATAAGCCTGGCTATCTTAACTGTTTGGCTGACATGTTAACCAGAGAATCAGCTCAGCCTCCTACCTTAAATATGTTTCCAGCCGGAGCTTCCAGTTCGAGCTCCAAACCAGGTAACAGCAAAGCCCATGTCACCCAGTTAACAACTTCTATCATCCCGACTCCAAAAGGTGAAGTTTATCTTTATCCATGGGAAGATGTGTTGCCATAAGAAGAAAGAAGGAAAATACTAGATGAGACTCCAAGAGAAGAAGCCGAGAGGTTTCTTGAGCTCTACACCATTGAAAGAATTCAGGCCTCTCTGTTGAAGCTCGATATCCTGGAACGATGGGAAAAGGAAGCTTTCCTTAGCTTTCATAATGCTAGAGAAAATCTTATCAAATATCGTGATGCCTGGATAGATTGCAATCCAGAAAAAGAAGGAGAATTCTGGTACGTAGATATTGGCTTCGGAAGACTTTCCTGGTACACCTACAGCCTTATTCTGCAATTTTGTAGAGAACAAGGGAAAGTTGTTATCTGCGCTGATCCTGCAAATTTTAGAAACATCGCATGGATAGGTTGGACTGAAATACTCTTGGATCGCTTCTATCCTCGAGTAGACTGGAACAACAGACGTGCTAACTTCATACCACATACAGAAGCAGATATGCAAATAGTAGATCATAACCATCAGTGGTTCAAATTCCTGCTAATCCATGAAGGTGGATCTTACAAAACATTAGACCATGAGATATATGTAACCCAGAAGTTTATCATGAAGGATGAAAAGGGTAAAGCTAAACACTTTAAAATTATAACTCGACAAACACCTCTGAATTATAAAGTTGAGTCCCATTTTAGAAGTGAATTTTTATATGGACCAAACCTTTTATTTCATGGATCTGACATAGAGCGGTGCTTCGGAGACCAGCTCTATAATCCACCAGAATTCATCCTACAACCGCCATATTTAGAGGATTCCCAATTTTATTATGATTCTGATGAAGACGGAATACTTGGATGCACGTGTGGCGGAATAGAGATTGATGGCTACCGAGATTGCACCTGTTTCCAAGGACGTGATGGCTATGATTGAAAAGAAAGCAACGGTGGGCCATATCTGAAGGCTGAGTCGGCCAGCTTTGTCCGACATTGTATCCATAGTGGGCCAGATTAAAGCTCCGCAGTGTAATAGTTAGGTTTTCTTTTGCTGTCGTGGGCCAGTTTGCCCCACTTTGTATATTCTGTCGGAGTCAGTCTATCAGATTAGAAGATTCCGGGTCCATGTAATGCCACAAGCTATATAAGGGATGAGATAATGACAAATGGTAGTCCCCACTTGTCACCCCGTAGTATTCGGTTTTGACTCTTAGGTGTCAGTTTTCTCATCGGATCTACCGACTAACCTATGACTGTCAGTTTCAGCTCACCGGGTCACCGGTTTAAATTTGTATAAATAAGGGCCTAAGGCCTCATTCTTGGGTGTGTTGGTTGCATTGAGCAAGTAGTCCGCTCTGCAATTCTAAGAGTCTGCAAGTCGAGTCGAGTCTGTGTATTGAGCAAGTAGTCCGCTCTGCACATAAGTCGAGCATCTGTATGAGGATTATGGTCTGCGACTTGGCCTTGTGCTAAAATATCGCACTAGAAGCTCAAGTGTGATAGTCTGTAATCAGACAAGTATGCTCTGCAGGTTGGCATCTCGCTATAACACTGCATCAGAAAAGATCTGAAGTGTCGTAGATCTATGTCTGTGACAAAGCATATGCTCTAAGACTTGGATTCAAGCTATAAGATCTCATCAAAAGCTTTGATTAGGTTCTGTATATGTCGGCAGTGATGACCTTCGCAGTATGAAGGTGATATGCCTATTCAATTCTATAAATTGCTGTTTGTACTACTGTTTGTAATAATATGAAGATAATATTGCATGAATATAACGAAGGATTGAAGAATAGTGGATTGTTGACTAATGTTCGATCGCTGGCAGCTTTTGGTATCAGCTGCCAGCGATCGAACATCAGTCAACAATCCATTATTCTTCAATCCTTCGTTATATTCATGCAATATTATCTTCAGATTATTACAAACAGTAGTATAGACAACAATTTACAGACTCGAACAGGAAGATCTCCTTCGGACTGCGAAGGTCGTCATTGCGGACATATACAGAACCTAATCAAAGCTTTTGATGAGATCTTATAGCTTGAAGCCAAGTCCAAGAGCATACGCTTTGTCACAGACACAGATCTATGACACTTCAGATCTTTTTTGATGTAGTGTTATAGCGAGATGCCAACCTGCAGAGCATACTTGTATGATTACAGACTATCACACTTGAGTTTTTAGTGCGATATTTTAGCACAAGGCATAGTCCCAGAGCATAATCCTCATACAGACGCTAGACTTATGTGCAGAGCGGACTACTTGCTCAATACACAGACTCGACTCAACTTGCAGACTCTTAGACTTGCAGAGCGGACTACTTGCTCAATGCAACCAACACACCCAAGAATGAGGCCATAGGCCCTTATTTATACAAATATGAACCGGTGGTTCGGTGAGCTGAAACCGACAGTCTCAGGTTAGCCGGTAGATCCAGTAGTAAAACTAAAACCTAAGAGTCAAAACTGAATCATTTAGGGCGACAAGTGGAGACTACCATTTGTCATTATCTCGTCCCTGAATTAGCTTGTGGCATTACGGGGACCCGGAATCTTCCTTTCTGACAGACTGACTCCGACATAATATACAAGGTGGAGCAGACTGGCCCACGATAGAAAAAGACAACCTAACTATTACACTGTGGAGATTTAATCTGGCCCACTACGGATACAATATCGGACAAAGCTGGCCGACTCAGCCTTCGGATATGGCCCACCACTGCTTCCACTTACTCATAGCCATCACGTCCTTGGAAACAGGCGCAATCTATGTAGCCATCAATCTCTATTCCGCCACATGTGCATCTGAGCATTCCGTCTTCATTAGAATCATAATAAAATTGGGAATCCTCTAAATATGGTGGTTGTAATACAAATTTAGGTGGATTATAGAGCTGGTCTCCGAAGCAACGCTCTATGTCAGAACCATGAAACAATGGGTTTGGCCCAAACAGATATTCACTTTTAAAATGTGATTCAACTCTATAATTTAGTGGGGTTTGTCTAGTTATGATTTTAGAGTTTTTGGCTTTACCCTTTTCATCTTTCATGATGAATTTCTATGTTACATATACTTCATGGTCAAGAGGTTTATAAGATCCACCTTCATGAATTAGCAAGAATTTGAACCACTGGTGGTTCTGATCTGCTATTTGCATATCTACTTCTGTATGTGCTATGAAATTAGCACATCTATTAGTCCAATCTACTCATGGACATAAGCGATCCAGGAGTATCTCAGTCCAACCTGTCCAGGCGCTGTTTCTTAGATTTGCAGGATCAGTGTAGATAACAACTTTCCCTTGTTCTCTGCAGAATTGCAGAATAAGGCTGTAGGTGTACTAGGAAAGTCTTCCGAAACCTATATCAACATACCAGACTTCTCCTTCTTTTTCTGGATTGCAATCGATCCAGACATCGCGGTCCTTGATAATATTTTCTCGTGCATTATGGAAGCTAAGGAAAGCTTCTTTTTCCCATCTCTCCAGAATGTCTAACTTTAAGGGAGAGGCCTGAATTCTTTCAATGGTGCAGAGCTCAAGGAACCTTTCGGCTTCTTCTCTTGGAGTCTTGTCCAGTAGTTTCCTTCTTTGTTCTTCTGGCAACACATCTTCCCAAGGATAAAGATAAACTCCTCCTTTCGGAGTAGGGATTATAGAAGTTGTTAGCTGGTTGGCTAGGGATTTGCTGCTACCTGGTCTGGAGCTTGAACTGGAAGCTCCGGATGAAAACATATTTAAGGAAGGAGGCTGAGTTGATTTTATGGTTAACATGTCAGCCAAACAGTTAATATATCCAGGCTTATAAATAATTTCATAATCAAAATTACTAAGCTATAAAAACCACTTTAATATTATACTGTTATTTTCCGCCATTAAACTTTCATTTTTTAAAATACCAGGCATGATTTTGAGGTCTGTTCTAATGATAAATTTCACGGGCTTTAGGAACAAACAAAAATGTTGGACTGTCTTTTTGACAGCCAAGATTTCCTTGTGGCTTGATGGATAATTTAATTTTGCTGCTTTGAAGGAACCAAATCCATAACCAAAAATATGTTCTCTACCATCTATAGCTTCAAGTAATACTCCTCCCCATGTCTGAGAGGATGCATCTATTTCAATGATTAAGCTACCAGTTCCAGTTGGTAGGGACAGAGGAGGTAGGTCCAGAACTTTATTCTTTATCTTCTGGACTGCTTCAGACATAGCTGCTGACCACTTCGGAGGGTTCTTCTTCAATCGTTGCTGTAAGATGAAGATGTCAGCCACCTGACCTTTATAAAAAGGTCTGATGTAATTCAGAGATCTAAGGAATCTATGCAACTGGGTCTTGTCCAAAATTTCATTAGGAAAACCTTTAAAACATTGCAAAACATGTTCTTGGAGAATAACTTGACCTTTTTGGATTTTGAATCCAAGAAACTCAATCTTTGTTTTCCTGATTTCCTTCTTTGGTCTAGACAAAACGAATCCATGCTTGAAGACTAACTCATAAAATTTCTACAAGTGCTTCTGATGTTCTTGCAACTTTTTAGAACATATGAGTATGTCATCAATGAATACTAATTCCCAACTGAAATCATGGAAGATGTCTTCCATCCTTTTCTGGAATTCAGATGGTGCATTGTTAATCCCAAAAGGCAGCACTGTCCAGTGGTATTGGCCATGGGGTACAACAAATGTTGTCTTGAAACGATCTTTAGGTATAATACCAATCTGATAGAAACCTGATTTAAGATCAAACTTACTAAAGATTGTGCAACCGGTGATCCGCTGCAACAGGATGGCTTTATCTGGAATAGGATACCTTACTTTCTGTAAAGCAGCATTGAGTGGCTTAAAGTTCACCACTAATCTAGGCTTTCCTCTTTTCTGCTCAGAGTGCTTGTTTACTACAAATGCCCGGCATGCCCAAGGGCTCTTTGAAGGTTCGATCAAGCCTTTCCCTAACAGTTATTTTATTTCAGCATCACAGAACTTCCTTTCTGATGGCGACATAAGTGTTGCAGAAGCTTTCATGGGCTTGATGCGCTGAAGAGGGTCATAAGGAAGAGAGACGAAATACTTCTCTCTGGTGCAAAATGCATTTGGATTATATGAGCAGCAATCTTTTACTAGTTTCTTTGAGATTTCTTTTAATGCCTTTTCTCCATGGACATCAGAGAAAACCTTGCTATGCTTCATCTTCATGAGTTGAGCTCTGTTAGGAGTAGGTACAGGGTTGATCTCAACTATTTTACATTTAGGAGGAGATTTAAAGGATATAGGGAGAGACACTACTTTCTTATTTAGAATACGAATGAATTGCATCTTTTTATGATCTACCAAATAAGGGCTGACTCTATGAAGGAATTCAGCTCCTAAGACACAATCTTCACTTAAGTCATCCATCCTATACACAGTTAGCTTATCTTTTATGCCATTAAAATTTACAGGAAATAGTTCGGCTTTGGCTTGGAGAGGGACTGGGGTTCCATTTATTGTTGTACCACCATCAGTGGTCTTTTCCCAGTAGAAAGAAGGCAAAGTAGAACCTATAGCTAAATTTACTTGACATCCTGAATCTATCATACAGCTAAGAAAGTATGGTTTATATTCACATGGATGAAACTGTGCAGGAATATATACTTTGGGACCTGAAAGCATAGAGAGGCTGGGATTCTGAGGAGACTCAGGTTCAGGAGACTCTTCTCTAGTGCTTTCCAAACTTAAAGCACTTTCATAGTGCTTAATTAGGTCTTCATCTGAAGACTGATCACTCTCTGTCTAGATCACTTTTACTGCATTCTTCAAGTCTTCAATCTCAGCACATAGTTGCTTCAGCTGCTGCTGTTTTTCTCTTATTTCTAGACTTACCTTCACTTTTCTATCCCGACGAAACTTCTGTCTCTCAGAATGTCCCTTAGGATAATTCTGATATAAATCAACAGGCTTATAAGAGCGGGAAGTTACGTATTCAACTTTCTCCTTTCCTTTTGTATATTCAAGCTGTCTGAGCAATTCTTTCTTTCTTTCGCTGAGATTTGCTCTCTTCTGATATTCATACAGCTCAATTGTAGACAGCTGTAAATCTATCCCAGCAAAACATTTTTTTCAAGTTCTTGGTGCTGTGACAAAGAAAACATGTTAAGAGCAAAATTAAAATCAGGGACCTCATATCCCCCCAAATTTGGTTCTAACTCAGAGTCGGACGAGGAGGAAGGAGCAAATTTGTTTATAGTAGGAGGATTCTCATGCTCATCATCTGATTCGCTGGAAGAATCAGAGTCTTCAGAAGGAAGGAAAAGGACTTCACTGGACAGTGATTCATCCGGATGCGGTTGATCCCACCATTTAGGATCCAAATTATCACAGAAAGTTGCTAACTTGCTGTAAATTGATTCGAGTCTGTAAATCGTTGTCTGTACTACTGTTTGTAATAATCTGAAGATAAGATTGCAAGAATATAATGAAGGATTGAAGAATAATGGATTGTTGACTGATGTTCGATCGCTGGCAGCTTTTGGTATCAGAGCCACATCAGTTTATTCTGCATTATATTTGTAAGTTTCTTGTCTAAATCTGTGCTTATGCACTAGTAAATTAATGTCCTCGTAGACAAGTGGAAATGACTTGTTGAGTAATCGAAGAAAATCCTAAAGGTTTCTAAGTGGTCATTGTTAGGGTAACAACCATTGTAATTAGGCGCCATAAATCCCGTTTGTTTTTGACCAAAAGTGAGTCTGAACCTTTATTAAATGGATCCTTCGATGGATATTGCTTCTCACACCTTACTAGACTGCCAACTAGATGATAACAGTACTGTATCTCCTGCCAAGAGACGTTCCTCATTTGCAGAATGCTCTACTTCTGATAGTAATTCATCTATTATCCATATTGAAAATACAAATCCTTCATCTAAATGGCAGCTTCCTGCAATCTTACCCAAAGACGTATATAAACTATCTTTCTGCGAATATATAGCTTGTACGCATATTAAAGTTTCTTCAGTCAATATTTCTTTCACTGACTCAGAAGAGCCAGTTCATATAAATTTATTAGAAAAAAGACAAATAGATTGGGCTAAGAAACAATGATACAAATATGCACATCTTGGAGCTATCAAGCTCGGCCTTGGTCCTTTAGTATGCCCTTACCTTCCTATGTCCTCTTTGTGTGTAGCCGTAGATACACGTCATACTCAGTTTGCAGACGCCATTATCGGCGGATTCACAGCAACCCTTCATGATGGTCTAGCCTTTGGCACCATCTTTCCAAAGTTTAGTGTGAGCCTAGACGATCCTCACATATATGATTTACTAAAGGCTTACATTTTACCCCAGGGATTTTCCATGATGACTGGTTCAAAAATAATCCAACTCAAGACTTTAGTCTGTGTCCGGTTTGGTAATGACACCATTCCTCCTCTCTGTTCTCATGTCCATCAGAGTTCACACCTGCTAAGCATGGTGGAACTGGACAAATCAAAACAAGCCCAGCCAGTTACCTTTGACTGGACTGGAATCAAGTATCCACAGAACTGGGAGATCAGATACAATGAGCTTAGGAATGTAGATGTAGCACGAAGTGCCCTAACCACTAAGCGTCTCAGATATAACAGACAAACAAGCTCTTTCAGATGCAATGAACCAGATTCTACCCCTGCCCCTGCTTTTTCTTTACTTCCTCGTTCTTCCTCTGTTTCTTCTGTTCAATCTAAAGACAGAAGAACTATTCAAAGAAATCCTTATGTTTCTCTTCCTGAAACTACCTCTTTCATAGGCCTAAATGAAAATGAACACAGAGGCCAGCACCAAAATTGCCCTGCCTGTCGAAAGACTCTCCAAAGAATACAACCTCATAAACAAAAAAGACCAAGTCTACGTATGTTCTCCCTCCCTAGACAGAACAATGCCATAGAAGCAACAGTCCAAGGAAGAAAGTCTTTCCATCCAGGAAGAAACTTGCCTGATGTACCTTTTAGGCAATACTCATCTGATGGAAACACCAAGAAAGAATTTCTCCCACACAATTCCTCTGGAGTAGATGAATCTACCTCAGACGAAGTAAAGCTTGCTAACTAGGGAAATCTGCAGCACAAACTCACGTCCCAGAACATAGATGATATGGCCTTAGACCTGCTGCAAATAAAAAATTCTGTCCTTGATGAAAAAGAAAAGGTCTCCCTCCTTGAAACAAAGATGGATTTGCTAAACCATCTATTATCTGACTCGGAGGAAATTAAGATTGTTGTCTCTGCAGCAGCAGAGAAAATAGAAAGAAGATTGGAGAGAATAGAGGAACTCATTATACAAACAAATAATCTTAAGATCAGAGTTCCAAAGGTAAGTCCCATGGCTTTTGCATTAGCCACTCATGGATTTGAAAAGAAATCTGCCAAGCCTCAGCTAGAAATAATTTTTTCTTTCAGAATGTTTAGCGCAGAAACGAAAGAAGATGATAGACGGGATTTTGATTTTGGTCACAACGATGCGGACTTAGAAGAAGTCCAGGACTGGATAGGATTTTTTAAATCCTGTAAACCTTCCCTTGAGCCAAAATACTTTCAAATGATGTCTTCACATACTATCAAGACTGAAGCAATTGACTTTCCTCAGTCCTCAGCTCAGAATGATACCGCTATGACCTCTGCGTCTACTGCTCCGCAGTTTAACACAAGCTTTGGTATTAATTCTGTTAGTAGCATTATATCTCAGATGCCAGAACACCCTGTTCTTAACATTCAATGTCAGTCTAGAGAAGAGATAAAGACTGCAATCACTTTATTATTCCATTGGATGATTGCACAAAGAACAAAGAATTCCTCTTTGACTGGTCAATATCTGGCAAGCCTAATTATTGTTGGACTCTCAGGTTTAACATCAGGTTGGTGGCGTTTTCTACCCCCTGAGACTAGGAATGAATTGTTGTTGGCTAATGATGGAGACCAACAAATTTTGAAGGCTCTTGGTAAACAATTTCATGGTGATGATCAGATAGATGACACAGAACATTTATTATCACTATTCATGTCGGCCCGACTCTGTAATCTTTTGCAAGCCGAAGCCTATTTCTGCTATATGCAGAAATTAATAATTCAGTCAGGGAAAGCTAATGATCCTGCTTATTTGAAGCACTACCTGCATAGCTTTCTAGGCCATGTTCCTGATGCTGTCGAACAATATCTAAAAGATAAAAACATCAATTACAGAGATCTGTCTCTAGCACAGCTTCATTATCACATTCTCTCAACATGGCAAGAACATTGTTTGGAGAAACGAGTCTCCAAAGATTATGTCCCCTTATTCCAAACATTAATGATACTAACATGGTTGTTGCTAATAATTAGTTTAATGTTTTTGTTATAACATAAATATATAGTTAAAATTATCTAATAAGTAATTTAGCTAAATGATTAACTTTCATAAAATTATTAGCTATCTCGAGAAAACTAAACAACTAATTACTTTATTCTCTCTACTAATTAAATATATCTCTTTTGACATTTGTGATATATATCTGTAAATTATTCTTTTATCACCATTTGAAATATATCTATAAATTATTCTTTTATTGGCATTTGAGATATCTCTCTAAATGTATTACTCTTACTTTAGCAACTGACGTAAAACATACCTTAAGACCTTTACTAAAATTATTCCTGAACATCATTTATTTTATTATCACTGTGCTTGAGTAAATTTTCAATTTTTTCTCAATTGGATTGTCATGGATAACTCTGATTTTTCTCAACTTAAGCCAAAAAGAAAATTGTGTATTTATAATATCCCGAATTTTGACCTTGACAATATTGGGCATGAGCCCCACTGCATACGAGTTAATTCGATTTTATGTTTATGTCTATATATTGGGCGTATTCCCCACTACCCACGAGTTTTGTTGATTAGATAGATATACTCGGCTTGAACCAATGCACATGTTTTATTGTCTTGTATAGGATTATATATGTTGGGCATAGGCCGTGATGGACAAGGACTATTGTTGCTGTACTAGAAATGGGCCCTGATGTATTGGATATATTACTAGATGTGATTGGGCACAAGCCCTTATATATACTGAGATGATTATTTGTGATGTATTGCAAAAGAATAAAAGCATGAATGATTTCTATGACGTGTTGGGTATAAGTCGTGGAGCACATGGGTGATGATATTTTGTGTTGAGTGTAAGCTCTGTAGCACACAGTTTATGAGATTATGTGTTCAGTATAAGCTGTCCACCACATGGGTTATGAGACTATGTATTGAGCTCTCGAGAACATAGGTAACCCCAACTATTAAGAATATAAGTGTTGGTCATAAGATATAACATCTCCAATTTCCGTAAAAAAAATAAAAAAATATAAGTAGAGACCTAACGATAAATTATTAGTAAATGTTTTAAACTTTAGCTTGTGCTTAGTTTTTATTTGCACATAATAAATTGAATCTCATGTGACAATACTAATGTGCGACTTGTTGTATGCTCAAATTCGTTACTTTTTTTCAAAACACTAAAGAATGTCATAACCAAATTACAATAGTTACGTTTTGATGTAATTGCTCGTCTAACTGTTAAACTTAAGAGGAAGGGTTTAAGTTCTTACTTAGCTTGAAGTTAACGCAGAAAAACGTTTATTCCTTGCAGGTGCTTGAAAAAGGGGTTCTTGCTTACTAAGGAAGCTTTCACAAAGTGGTCTAGACAAAACACTTAAAAAAAACCATAATTATACTTTGCAACCCTATTACCCTAAGTATCTCATTAAGCCCCAACATCTTTGATAAATAAAAATCTACTCATCCAAAAGATGGGTTTAGGACTATAGAGGATGGGGTTTTTCTTCTAACATTTAGTGGCATTTATGAGGTCGTGTGTTGGATCACAAAAGGTGTCTTTTTGTAACCTTCAGGGTTTTTTCCTAACTCTGCGTTATTCGATTTTTTATTTTTCTTGGTCTTTACTGTGTTTAAAATGTTGTGGAGAGCCGACACTCTGGGCCCTCGACCTCACTTAGCAGTTTAATGATTTGTTGGGGTTTCACTAATGTTGCGTTGTCGACGGTGACATTCTTATCATGGCTAAACACGCCTCTTTGCATAAACTGAAGGTAAGTTCAGTTTGTTGGGCGTGAACAGTTTATTATCTTCTTCCAATTGTTATAAAATGAACCGACTTCAAAAAGTGGTTGCAGGTATTTGCAGGTATTTGGCATTGTAATGCCTTGCCTTGGTCATTCTTCATCTCATGAAGCTTGTAGTGTCCGGTCTGTAAAACAAACTTATACTATCATTTTTCACCTTGAGATTGGATCTGTAGACTGTGTGTGTGTTGGAGCGTCTCCCTTTCCATTCACGATTTCAAAGAGGTACACAAATCTTCGGTTGGTATTCACCTTTATTGTCGATGTTACTTCAGTCTTCCATATATTTATATTGACCTCTGTAAAAAAGCATTGGTGTGCAAGAGCTTCGAGGGTGGTGGCTACGATGAATAAGGGCCACTCTTCACGAAAGCAGATCTTTGCTCCTGTAATACCTGTACCCGCGCTCCTGGCTCCTTGTAGCTTGAACTTCGTGACCCCGTGGCTTTGCGTTTCATGGAGTACCATTTCATCATTTCTCTTTATTTGGACAATGGTAACTTCTGAAAGTTTGGCCCATGACAATTTATGTTTGTCTTTTAAAACAATACTCCTTTCTTTGACACAACAAGAAAATCCATCTTTTAGCACCACAAGTTAGCACCACTTATAGTTTATGGTGTTAAAGTGGTGCTAGTAGCACCATTTACAATTTTGTGGTGTTAAGGTGGTGGTATTTGCACCACTTACATTTTTTTGGTGTTAATGTTTATTGGAAAATGTGTTTTTACTCATGTATATTAAGAGAAATGCCACTTTGGCAAGTACCATAAAGTGGTGCTAATAATTATTTGTCACTTGGACATGTAGGATTTATTTATGAGGATTTTTACCATAAACACAATCATTTCACAAATAATGATTTTGTAAACAATTTAATTTAATTATTTTGTAAATAATTTAATTTAATTATTTATAAATAAAATTCATTGAAATAAATGATATTGACTACTTCATAAGTTTTTGCATCACACAAAAAGGGAGAGTATGCGAGGGTTTGCAGGATGGAGGGTTTCCGAGAGGACTTCGGCGAGGGTTTGCAGGATGTAGTCTGCAGATGGGCGCGGAGGCCATGGGCTGCTTCTCCTCCCTAGTAGCTATTAACTGATTGTTTTTTCAAGCTGTTCAGGTTGATGTTTCTCCTTGCTTTCTTGTTTCTCTGCCTGTTTCTATGCTATGGACTGTTTTGCATTCCCTCTCCATGGATGTTCTTCTAGCTGGAGCCAACGACTGGAGTCCCTCCTCATTTATCTGAGGACTAGTACCAACCAGTTTAATCAAGTGGGAACTGTACATAGCAATTGGCTCTGGCTCCATCCATTGCTTGATTTTTGGATTTTTTCTGTCTCCGTCACCTTTTTCCTGCGTGTTTGTGCTGTTCGAATCCTAGCCGTTCTTTTTTATCTGTTGTCTGGCACTTTCGCGATTTTAGGGATTCTTTTGTACCCTCTGCTGTCTTTGTCTGATCTCTTGACGCCCTCCATCAACTTCAGGGTTGTGGGCTATGATTGTGTCCTGATCGTGCCATTCGATGTCTCATTAGAGATGGAATCCTTGAATTTTCGGACTTTGGGGTTTGTTTTGTCTTCTGGACCTAGGTTTATGATTTTGTCTTGTTTTATTCCTTTCCACTTCGTCATATGAGTGACTCAATTCTATGTTGCTTTGTGGGGAGTCTGTTTCTCTAATCATTCTTCTAACAGATTCTGGGTTTTTATGTTTTCTTCGGGTTAGTGGTTTGTACCGGTTTTTTGCGCCTAAAGGTATCTTAGTACCCTCTGCCATCACTGCATTCTTTCTCTTCGTGGAATCAAAAAGGGTTTTGGGGCTTCAGTCACCCTCAATGGTTTGTGGGCGGTCATAATCTTTTGCAATTTAGTGAATCTGTTATCATGGCAGAGTATATTCAAGGCTTGCCCGGTCCACCAGTTGACCCTGCAGGTGAACGGTTTCGGTGTCGTCGCAAGGCCAAAGCACACAAATTCTTGGATGGCAAACTGCGTTACGTGGTTGGTAAAGACATTTTTATGGATAGAGTTGAATCTTTGTGTGCTCGTGCTCTGGTTGGCCATCTTGAATATGCATCTATGGATAAAAAAGATTGGGTTTGCTGGGCATCTGAAAACTGGAAACCCCTCTTTAACTATGTTCCAGCTATGAGCATTCTTGTTAGGGGATGGATAGTGTTTGTCTTCCTCGAGGACGACCATGCCACCCAGGTTCTGCAGAGAATGTGGAGGATTGGTAAAGGCTCGTTGGTCTTAGATCGGTGGCATGTAAACTTCGATCCTGTTAGGGAAAGGATTAAAAAAAGACACTTGTGGACTTTGCTACCAGGTCTCCCTTTCCCTCCGTGGAACCGTTCTCTGCTCGAAGGTGTGGGTAACACCATTGGTCGTTTTGTTGCCCTCGATGATGACTTTCTGAACTATTTTGATAAGAGATTGGCAAAAGTATTGGTAGAGTTTGATATTTCAAGAGGCTTACTGGCAAATGTTGAAATCCTGTGTAAAGAAAGACTGTTCGTTCAGAAATTAGATTACCAAGGTATTCCTTTTCGATGTAGTATTTGCTGGGACACAGGTCATCTCCATAGACAATGCTCGTCATTCTGTATTGCCTCATCCTCTTCACCTGCTTTTTCTTTGGAGAACAAGGTATGTACTCCTGTCACGACTTTCCCTTCTATTGAACAACTAAAAAATTCTTGTACTCTTTTCGATGATGCATCAGACCAGGACTTGGCTTTTATGGATTCAGTAGAAAATAAAAAAAATCCTCCAGTTGTTAAAGGGTCCCAAAAAGCTCTTGTCTTCTCATCCCCTTCTGATGTTTCTCCTCATCTTTCCCAAGCTGCTCTCTCTGTTAAGTCTTATCCTTCTGCTGTTTTAGACTCCACCCCATCTTGTCTTGAGACTGAAATTTCCCCGCATCCGGAATGTCTTGTTGAAGAGACTCTTCCTATCCACCACTCCAATTCTGTGGCTGATACCCCTCATTCTGAGTTTTTACCTGTAAAGATCCCTCGGTCATCCCCTTCCTTTCATACTTCAGATAAGTCTGAGATGCCAAACCGTCATAGGGATAACATCCAGCCTCCCATGTTTTCTGAAGCTGATTTTCCCCCTCTTGACAAGGCTGGACTCATCCCTGTTTCCCCTCCCAGTCCAGTCATTTCACCTTCTTTTTCTGATCCATCTTTGAAGAAATATCTGAACATCTTTTTCAGACAAGACCCCCCTTTCTCCATCAGTTCTGCCTCTTGAATCTATTAGATTCGAAAATGTTACTATTAGAAAGAAAAAATCGAAAAAACCTTCCAAGGCTGCGGATGATTCTATGCTTGATCCTTATATTCCTCTTTCAACTAGACTCAAAGCTGTGGACTCACAACTTCCTTCCCCTTCCCCTTGGGCCCTTAGAGCGCAGAGCCCCTTACAGATTGATTCCTAATGCGTTTTCTCACTCTGAATATTAGAGGCTTGGGAGGCTTAGCCAAGCAAAAAAGCCTTCGCCATTTGATAT
This sequence comes from Pseudotsuga menziesii, assembly GCA_001517045.1. NCBI lineage: Eukaryota > Viridiplantae > Streptophyta > Pinopsida > Pinales > Pinaceae > Pseudotsuga > Pseudotsuga menziesii. Next base: position 86,020 of record LPNX010090218.1, on the reverse strand, counting down.
CCTCGCTCTCCCCTGATTTGATTATCCTACAAGAAACTATGACTAGTACTTACCCAGCACTTTTTGCTTTCTCCAAACTCTGTCCGGGGTGGGAATTTTGTGCCATTAAGGCAAAAGGTCTCTCTGGAGGGATACTTTCTGGTTGGAATCCTAAACTGCTTAGATGCAAGGCCTACCATACAGCTGCAGGTATCCTCCTAAAAGCTTCCCTCAGAAGCTCTCGTCTTGAGTTGTCCATTCTAAATTGTTATGGCCCTTATATTAATAGAGAATATTTCTGGAACTCTGCGGTCTCGAGGGGCCTTCTTTCTCTTCCCAATCTCATCCTAGCCGGAGATTTGAATTTTACTTTAAATGTTTCGGAGATGTGGGGGCCCAAAGCTCAGCTGGATCCTCTGGGTCCCTTCTTCTCCAAGCTTCTATGAGACCATCATCTAGTGGATGTGGCTCCCACCTGTGCTGGACCTACGTGGAGGAATGGAAGGATGGGGGAAGAAGGTATTTCTAAAAGACTAGATCGTTATCTGCTCTCGGATCAACTAGTTTTTTCTCTCCCTAGATTCAGGGTCTGGACCCATAGATGTTGGATATCAGATCACTTTCCGGTCATCTTTGAATGGCAGGATCATCATTCCTCTTGTGCTTTTCCCTTTAAATTTATCCAGTCTTGGCTCTCAAATGAGGATTTTAAAAAAATCATTAGAACTGAATGGCCTCTTATTCTTTCTGATAACCCACTAGATCCCATGTACGACCGCTCCTATAAGCTCTGAATCCTTAAAACCAAAGTCAAATCCTTGACTAAACTGGAAACTAGAAAGATGCAGGACCAATCTGTCCTCTTGGATGAGGAAATTAATTCCCTTCTCTCTTCCTCGGTATCTACTCTTTTGACTGAAGATCAACAGCTTAGACTCCTTTCTCTCAAAGCTGAACAAAAAAAGGTGATTGATCATGAACTCTACTTTGCCAGACTTAAGAGCCGGATTACTTGGGCTTCGAATGGGGATGCAAAGACTAAGTTCTTTCATGCAGTGGCTTCTGCACAAAAAAATCACAATTCTATTTGGTGTTTGCAAAATGAAAATGGGGATTGGATCTCGGATGACCCAAATATTAAATCTCTTGGGATCCGTCATTTCAGGAAAATTTTTGAAGATGATAATTTGACCTCCATTTCTGCTCAACTTAAAATCATCCGATTATTTCCCTCCTATCTTGAGCCTGACGAGAAAGAGGTGTTTTCGAGTGCTGTAACTATTTCTGAAGTTGAAAGTGCCCTCAAGTCCTTCAAAAAAGATAAGGCCCCAGGCCCGGATGGCTGGCCTGTTGAGTTTTACTTGACTTTCTTTGACCTCTTGAGCCCTCTTCTTGTTAAGATGGTAGATTCCTCCAGGGTTCTTGGTAGGGTTTATCCTGCTATAAACTCTACTTTTATCACTTGTATTCCTAAGGTTGATAAACCTGTCAATTTTGCAGATTTTCATCCCATTTCTCTCTGTAACCTCTGCTATAAATTGATCTCGAAAATTGCTGCTATGAGACTTAAGCCCTTATTAGACAAAGCTATTTCTCCTCAGCAGTTTGGTTTCCTTAAAAATAGACAGATCCTGGACCCCATTGGAATTACCCAAGAAGTGTTACATACTGTTAAATCCTGTAAAAGGAATGCCCTAATCTTAAAACTTGACTTGTCAAAAGCATTTGATAGGGTTAATTGGTCCTTTGTTAGACTCATTCTCTTACAAATTGGAGTTCCTTTGGTGGGGGTGAATTGGATTTTGGGATGTCTCACATCAGTTCAATTTTCAGTTCTTGTAAACGGCTCCCCATCTTCCTTTTTCCCTGCCTCCAGGGGAATTAGACAAGGTTGTCGTTTATCCCCTTTGCTGTTTATCCTGGTTATTGAAGGACTTAGTCTCTTAATTGAGGAGGCAAAAAAACAGGGGAAGATAAAAGGTATTAAAATATCGGCTCGTCTCTCTCTCACACACTTATTGTTTGTGGATGACGTGATCTTATTTGGTTTTGGCTTTGTGGAGGAATGGAAGGCCTTCAAGGAAATTCTAGATATATTTTGTGAAGCTTCTGGCATGAGTATTAATATAAATAAATCCAGTTTCCTTCACAATGATCTCGATGTGGATTTTCTTCAAAATTTAGCTGGTAATTTTCCCTACAGACTTGATTTGCTGTCAAAAGGCTTTGTCTATCTGGGCTGCTATCTGAAACCTTCTGGTTATTTGATAAGAGATTGGTTTTGGCTCGTTGATAAATTTGAAAAAAGGATATCCCATTGGACCAATCGCATGCTATCTTTAGGAGGCCATCTTGTTCTCATTCGATCAGTCCTCACGAGTATCCCAGTTTACTGGTTTTCTCTGTTTCCTATTCCGGTCAGCATTATTGACATGCTAAGAAAAATCATCTTCTCCTTCCTCTGGGGATCCTCTTCAAACAAATCAAAATTTCACCTCATGAATTGGAAAGAGCTGGCCTTGTCGATTTCTCAGGGAGGTTGGGGGATCAAACATCTGCCCAGTTTCAGCCTTGCTTTAAGATTGAAAAGTTTCTGGCTGGTGTTAAATAATTCTGGTATTTGGAATAAGCTCATCTCTATCAAATACCTGAAGAATAGACCTGTTCATATCTGGTTAAGAGAAAAAAGATTTGTTGTGCAAAATGCCTCTATTTTATGGAGAGGTTTTGTTGAAACTTTGCCGTGGCTAGGAAAAGGTCTGATTTGGAATGTTGGAAATGGATCTTTAATTCGGGTTGGTGTTGATCCCATGGTAGGTTTTGGCACAGATTATATTCTGCCAGTTGGTTTACGGGAGTATTTGGAAGATTTTGGTATTGTCACATTAAATCAGGCAAGAAATCTTACCTCTTCATCTTCTTCTTACTGGTATACTACTGTTGATTTAGACCTTTGTAATGATTGGAAATTACTTTGGGAAAGATACATTCGGGGTTTGGAATATGGAAGATTTTTTTTATCAGATCTAAATGATACTCTTCTCTGGTCTCATTCAAATTTTGTTGGATCTCTATCGACTGCTAAAGGATATGACAGCATCTCTTCTAGCTGTTTGGAGTCTCCATATCTTTCGCTGGAATTCCTTTGGCATCAACGTATCCCTCTGAAAATCATCTGCTTTACTTGGCTTGTGATTAAAGGGCGTATTTTAACCTGGGACCAATTGCAGAGAAAAGGTTTTCAGGGGCCAAGTAAATGCATCTTATGTGGCAGCAATTCGGAATATATCCCCCATCTCTTTTTATATTGTCCCACCAGTTTGAGAACTTTCTCTTATTTCGCTGATAAATTTGGTGTTGTCTTCCCCACCCATGACTCGGTCTACTCCCTATTGACCCAGTGGTTTAACTCCCCCTCTAGCAAGGCTGCCTATAGATATCTGCCTTTATTCATCTTATGGATTATTTGGAACCTCCGTAACAAGTGTATCTTTGAAAATTGGAAACCTGCTCTTCCAGCCTTATTCATCAGAATAGAAGGTTTGCTAAACACTTATCCTGCTCCTACAAAATCTCTGAAAATCTGGAATGTTGGTTCCAAACCTGCTCTGACCTTTCCTTGTGGCTTTTTTGATGGGGCATCTGCAGCAAATTTATGTGGTTCAGGATGTGTTCTGTATCTAAATGATCAGCATTATTTCTGTTTTTCCATTGGTTGTGGTGCTTGTACCAATACAAGAGCTGAACTATTGGCTGCTTGGGCTATTCTCTGTTTAAGTAAGAAGATGGGTATTCCAATCCAGTTGATATTTGGAGACTCTCTGATTATTATTTCTTGGCTTAATCGATCGTCGGCACTTGATGTTCCCACATTGATGCACTGGTGCAAAGATATTAGAAAATTGCTTCTTTTGGCTCCTCAGGTGATTTTCAAGCACATTTTCTGGGAGCATAACTCTCTGGCAGATGGACTCTCAAAGAAGGCTATGAATTTGGATTTGGTCATGGTTTTTTCTCAGAATTTTTGGATGGCAAGGTCATAAATGAAGGACATTTTGTCCTATTTTAATGCTGAGTTTCTTCAGCTTTCAGTTGCCATCAATTTTTAGTGGTGCTTCTATATGTTTCTGTCCTGATCAGAGTCCTCTCTGCTAGTAGGTTTTGCTCCGGAATATTTGGTTGATGATCAACTTCAATTTCTATGAGTTTTTCTGACCTGTTTAATACGGGAATGATGAGTAAAGTCTGCCATGATCAGACTTTAGTCCTACTATCTTGGCTGTTGCAGTATGTTTTTTTATCATTTCTGTTATTGTTGTAATGATCTCATTGCTGTCTTTACTGACTGTTGCTTGCACAGTCTTCTGACTGTTGTCTTTGCTGATTGCTGATTGCTGAGTGCTCAGTCCTCGATGCTATGTAAAAGATGTCTTTTGATTCAATTGAATAACAAAGACTGGTATTTTTTCTTTTGAAAAAAAGTTTTTGCATCACACTCCCAACAAATTCAATATCTTAATTTTACACTATTTAAACAAATAAATTGAGGTGATTTAATTCAAGTTAATTATTTATTCTTAATATTGTTGAAAAAATAAATACTTAAAACTCTTAATATTGACAAACAATAAAAAAAACATTTTTTACTAATTAATATTATAAAGTACCAATAAAAAATATTTAAATTGAAATTTGATTATTCAATTAATGTTTTTTATGTTGAGCTTATTATCATTATTAGGTTTTAATCACTAGCTTAAGTCTATCTTTAGCACCACAAGTTAATTTCACTTATATTATATGGTGTTAATATGGGGATATTAGCACAACTTACAATATATGGTGTTAAAGTAGTGATAGTATTTCTTAATATTATTCCAAATGGCATGTCACATCATATATGTTAATTAGAGAAGTGGTGTATGATACTTTTACAAGTACAATGAGGTGGTGATAAGTCATTTTCCACATTAGCACTTACAAATAAATTTTAATTATGAGGGTTTGCACACACCATAAAACAAATTCACAATTAATTATTTTTCTAAATAAGCGGCTTCAATGATTTATTTTTTGTTTTATTCAAGCAAATAATTTTTTTTAATATTGGGCTTTGCACCCCCCCTCCCCCCCACCACACACATATATATATAATTGATTCAATGGTTTACTTTTTATATTATCTTCACCTCAAATAACTAAATATATGAATTTTACAAAAGTATTATTGAAAGATCAAAAAGAATCAATTTCAATTTATTAAGATTATAAAGATGATAATAAAAGTGTTTTGAATTGAAATTTAATTGTTAGAATGATGATTTTTTTTTTATTTGCAATAATTCATTATCAAATTGTTTAATGGGTATTAGTTCCATAAGGAATATTTGAGAATTATGTAGGGCCTGAGGGCCCTAAAAGTCATTGAGGGAGGAAACTTGTACCTTAAGTCTTATATAAATCTTGTAAATATGTATGACCAATAAAAGTAGCTCAAACCACTATACATGAATTTGTGAGAGTATTCTTAGCCTATGTGCATGAATATCGATACTATTATGAAATTTTTATAAGTACAAATCTGATTAGTAGTCATTTACATGGTTAAGGGAGGAAACCAAGCCTTAGGCACTAAATGGTGCTTTTAGGGATTCAATATTAATAGAGATGTAGTCACCTCCAACCACAAGGTATGACTTCTTGAGGGGATCCTTTGCCTTAGAATAGGGATATGGATGGAATTTGAAAGGTCTTAAGGACTAGGTATTGGTTGTGGGGCCCTAGAAACGGACTAGGGAGGAAACTTTAAATTTATATCCTAAAGGAACTATCTAGGAATCTATGGTCAAGAAAGACACTTTGAATGACTATAGAATATGATTTGAAGGTATCCTTGATTTATGAGTTGAGATACCAATTCCATTAGGAGCATGATTAGGAGGAACTGAGAAATAGACATGACTCTCAATGCCTTTAACATGGTCAATGGAGGAAACATAGGCCTTAGGCCCCAAAAGAACATTCTATAACACAAGACCCATATCAATGGCTTGAATCGACACACATGACCTATTGAGGGAATATTTCACCTCTTAGTTGGGATATTAAGTACATGAGAAGGATTTGCATAGTGGATATGGGACTCCAAATTATGAAAATAATGGTTCCATGTAAAATATTGGCTTTACACTCTAAAAGAACCTTTTATGCATAGAGGGTCAAGAACACCTAAACCCACCACAAATGATCTTTGAAAGATACCTTCACCTAATAGAGGGATGTTAATGGCATTAAGAAGTTATTCACCATTATGTATGGGTCTTGGAGATGAGAGCAAGGTTGGGGGAGAAAAACTAAAACTTTGGTCATAAAGGAAGCCTCTAGTTATCTAAGTCTTAGAGCAACAACTCAAGGGTATCATTTTCTTTTGATTGGGGCTAAGGGAGAAATTGGAATATTTTGAGTAGTAGGTATGGATTTCAGGGAATTTGACATGGTTTGGGGAGGAAATATGGGGATATGACTCAAAAAAACTATTATAGGTACTCATGGCCATCAACAATAGCTCAAACCACCACCTAAGATCTCTCAAAGTTATCCTTTCCTTCGAGTGGGATCTATACAAGTGCCATTATAACATTTTGGATACTAGGTGTGAGTCTATATTCCTTGAACATGATTGAGGAAGGAAAGCTAGGTCTTATTTCGTAAAGTAAAGTTATATCCATTTATGTTAAAGAACAATGTCTTATTCAACCACCCATTAATATATCGAGCATATACTTGGCCAAAGTATGTAACTTGGGGCCTTTCATGGTTGGTAGACGATACCTAATCCTAATCCAATAAATACATTTTAATGGATCATAGTCCCAAGAATGATTCCTTGAGCTAAATCACATGAGCTCTCAAGGGGATATTTGACCTCAAAATGGTGATGTGGACACCATTATGATTTTTTAGCACAAGGTATTTTTAAGAGGGCCTTGACCATGGTGGATGAAGGAAACCCAGGACTTAGACCCTAAAGGGATTTTTTGTGCTTCCATTGCTAATAACAATGCCTTAAATAAACACAGATGGACTCTCAAGGGGATCCTTCACCTTCAATAGAGCATATTGGAACCGTTATGGTATTTTCAAAACTATGTATAAGTATTGAGACCTAAACCAAGATAAAGTGGTGAAAAATTAGCTTAGTCCTAAAATGTATTCTTTGAAACTCTAAGGCCATGAATAAACCCTTAACCTACAACACATGAACTCTATGTAGGATATTTTTTCTATAAGTTGTAATATGGCACCATCAGAATGTTTCTAGCACTAAGGGTGGGTAGTGCGACCATAGACATGGATAAGAAAGAAACCTAAGCCTTAATATCTAAAACAATCTTTTAGGTAGGCTACTTAAGAACAACACCTTGAACCATCACACTTGATCTACTTAGAGTAATATTTTCCTCAAAGTTAGGATATAGGTAGGTTAGGCCAACAAAATCACATCAAAACATCACACATGATCTCTTGAGGGTATCCTTGGCCACGAATTGGAGATATGGGCACCACTAGAAGTTTTTGAGCATTAGGCTTAGGTGTTGAGGTATTAACCATGGTTGGTGTAGGAATCTCATGCATTGGGATATATAAGAAACTTTTGGGCCTAAAGGTATAAAAGTGATGTCTCCAACCACCAAATATAACCTCTCGGGGGGTATATTTGTACTTATAGTTGGAATACGAGCACTTTCGAGAAGTTTTTTAGCATTAGGTATGGGTTTTGGGGCCTTAGACATGGTTAAGGATTGGTAACTAGGACTTAGGACCTAAAGGAAGCTTCTAGGTATCTATAGCTAAGAGTGACATGTTGAACAACTACAATAGACCTTTCTAAGGTATCTTTGGCCTTTGAGTGGAGGTTTTTGTGGTACAAAGATAATTTTAAGACTAATTACAGGTGCTAACACCTTGGACATGGTTGGGGAGAAAAGAGCTGGACTTAGGTCCTAAAGGAAAATTTAGGCATCTTTGGCTAAGGACAATCCCTACAACCACCACACATGACCTCCCAAGAGCATATTATTCATCTAAGTGGGGATATTAGTTCCATTAGATTTTTTGAGAGCTTGGTATGGGCCTTGAGTGATCTAGACATGATTGAGGGAGAAAACTTGGGCCTTAATCCCTAAAAAAAAACTTTTAAGAATCCATGGCCAAGAAGAACAATGTTAACAAACACATGGATTCTTGAGAGTATCTTTAGTGTTTGAGTAGGGATGTATATGCCATTAACTAGTTTTGAATAGTAGTTAAGGGTATTGAGGCTCTATACATAATTAATTAAGGAATCACATGCTTTATTCCCTAAAGGAATCTTTGAGGTATTCAAAGCCATGAACAATATTTTAAAGAAACACAAATTACTAGCCTTGGATATCCTTGGCCTCAAAGAGAGGATTCTATCACATTTAGGAGTTTTTGAGCATTAGATGTGAGTTTAAGGGCCTCAACATTGTCAAAGGATGAAACCCAAGCCATATACCTAAAGGGAGATCTAGGAAAGTAAGGCCAATAATAATGTCTGAATATATAATACCTTCGAATGGTATGTTTTCCTTCAAACTGAGATATGTGTGCCATTAGGAGTCTTTTATCACTAGGTATGGGTACTAGGGCCTTAGAAATGGACATGGACATGGTTATCCATGAATTATAATTCCTCAATGTATCATGCACGACTTTGTAGGGTTTTCCATTGTACTATGTAACTAAGTATTGGGGAGTTAGGACCTTCAACACTGTAAGTGGAAGATACCTGAACCTTTTCCCCTAAAGGAATATGTATCCATCTAGGGGTAAGAAGTTTGCATCCACAAACCACACACAACCTCCTAATTTGTATAATTGGCTTATGATTGAGGATGTTGTTACCATTGTGTGGTGTTGAGTAGTGTGTACATGTCTTAATCCATTGGGAATTATGTTCCATGCAAGAATACCATGTTTTTAGCTTTAAAGATATCATCGAACCATATAGATCCATGAACACTACCAAAAATCACAATTGGTTACTTCAGAGGGTTATATTTGGAACTATGTATATAGGTCTTGTGGACTTGAGGCCTTACACATGGTTAGTGTATGTGAAACCGATTTCGACCTCTCAATGATTATTCTATTCATCTAAGGACATGAAGATTGACTCCACTAAAAACACCTGGCCTCTTGATGGTATCATTGGCCTATGATTGATTTTGTCATTTCCACTATGTGATTTTGAGTTGTATTTGCATGTCTTATCTCAGGTCCTTAATAATGATGTTTTAAGGAAAAAAAACATGTATTTTTCCCTGAAGAAACAATTGGAGCATATAGAGTGATAAAAAAATCCTAGAGCACCATGCATGACCATGCATAGATATCCATGTATTGGGGCTCTAGACATGGGTAAGGGAGGAGGCTTAACCTCTATCCCTAAAGGAATATTATAACTATCCAAGGCTACAAATATCACCTCAACAAACCACACATGACCTTTTTGATGGTGTCATTGTCATATGATTTAGGATATTAACACCATTATGTTGTTTTGATAAGTATGTAGGTGTCTTAGGACCTCAGGAATGGTGATATAGAGAATAATATCGTGCTTTTGGCCCTAAACAAATAAGTGAGGAATCTAGATCCATGGACGACGCCTCAAAGAACCATGCATGACTTTGCAATGGTATCCATTGAGCTTTGTATCTAGGTCTTAAGGCCTTGAAATTTTGAACATGGTCAGTGGAAGAAACCTGAACCTTGGTCCTTGATAAACATTTTATCCATCCAAGGATAAGAAGGTTTCCTCCACCAACCACACATGGCCTCATCGGCCTATTATTAAGGATGACAATTCCATTATGTGGGATTTAAAAATATGTATGTTCCTGGATTCCTTGGGAATGACATTATAAGGGAAAGATCATGCCTTTGTCGCTAAAGAAACCATTGAGACATCCAAAACCATGAACAATGCCTTAAAGCATCACGTGTGACTTTGCAAAAGTATCCATGGCAATATGTATCCAAGTCTTGAGGTCTTTGGGGACTGGACATGGTTATGGGAGGAGGCATAAATCTCAATCCCTAAAGGAATATTTTAGCCATCTAGGGATACGAAGATTGTATCCACCAACAACACATGGATTTTTTTAGGGTCATTATCATATGGTTGAGGATGCCACTGAAATTAAGGTGTTTTAAGGAGTATGTACATGTCTCAAGGTATTTTGAATGAAGTTCTAGGGAGGAAGAGCATGATTTTTTCCCTAAATAAATCATTGAGGATTCCAGAGCCATGAAAAATGCCTCAAAAAACCACACATGATTTTGCAGGGGTATCCATGGAATTATGTATCCAGGTCTTGTTTCCTTAGGGCCTTTGACATGGTCAATGAAATATACCTAAACAAAGGGCCCTAAAGGAATCTTCTAGCACTGGATTGTGATTGAGGATGTTAATACAATTAGATGACTTTGACTAATATCTACTTGTGTCAAGTCTTTGGAAATGATATTATGGGGAAGAAGACTATGTGTTTGGCCCTAAATTAAATCTCAAGGCATTTAGAGCCATTAATAACGTGTCAAGGAATGATGCATAACTTTGTAGGGGTATCCATGGTACTATGTATCTAGGTTTTTTGCTTTGGGGCCTTGGACATGGTTAGCAGAGGACACTTGATCCCCAATCCCTAAAGGAATCTTCTAGCCATCTAAGACTAAGAAGGTGGGCTCCACCAACCACACATGGCCACTTGAGTGTATTATTAGATTATGATTTAGGGTGTCGGTGACAACAAGTTGTTTTGAGTAGTATTTAGGTGTCTTAGCACCTTGGGAATGATGTTCCATGAAAGAAGACCATGCCTTTGGACCTAAAGAAATTGTCACGACATTCAAAGCCATGAAAATGCCTCAAAGAACCATGCAAAATTTTGGATTGGTATCTATAGTGCTATGTGTTTGGATCTTGTGGCCTTAGGGCTTGGACATGGTTAGTGGAGGAGACCTAAACCTTAGGATCTAAAGGAATATTCTAAACATTTAGAACTAAGTAGGTTTCCTCCATCAACCACTCATGGCGTGTTGAGGGTATCATAGGCCTATTGTTGAGGATGTTGGTGCCATTAAGTGGTTTGAGAATTATGAAGGTGTCCTAGAGCCTTCAAAATGGAATTATTGGGATGAAATCCACATCGTTGGCACTAAAGAAACAATTCCTAGTATATGGCATTATACATGAAGAGACATTTTTTCTTATCCACTAGTATCTTAGAAATTTAATTTTATAGTTTATTATGGATTATATAAATGTGGGAGAAGGAGATATTTGTGAAAATATCCTTCAAAGCATTATTTTTGTTACCCTATAAATAATAAGGGGTATGGGTGTCATTGGGAGTATTTGAGCACTATTTATGGGTTTAGGGCATTAGACATGGTCGATATAGGAAACTCAAGCATCAGGTTCTAAAGTAATAATTTAGGGACTAAGGTAAATAACGAGGCCTCAATCACTCACATAACATTGGTCTAGGACATCTTATGTATTCCATTTAAAATATGACATCATTAGTAGGTTTTGAGCTTAAGGAATGGGACTCAAAGACATAGACATGGTTTGATGAAGAAGACCTACATCTCATGCCTGAAATATATTTATGTCTCATAGACCATGTATAAGGTCCAATACCACCACATAATCATTGTAAAGCGATCCTTTGGCCTATATTTTGGTAAGATATAAAAAAAAATAGAAATACAAAGTCCATATATAATTTTTTTCCTCTTCGTCATCTCCTCTCTTGATTAATGGAGGAGGGAATTCTTCTTTGCAGATGAGATATTGAGAGAGATTTTCTTCTACTCGAATCGTGTACAATATTTTAGGTAAGAGGTTGTTGAAATCCCAACTTGTTTTCTTAAATCTCATAAATATTATTTTGAAAATTCATTCCTCTTAAAGTGGAAGAAGCACCATGGTTTATAGATTATTCCCTTTTCTATCATGGGAAAGAGTTTAATTTAGAAATGATGAAAATATATTATTTGTAATTTAAACAAATTGTAAAAAAAATTGCAAATTCTATA
>LPNX010090218.1:22736-73870 GCA_001517045.1 Pseudotsuga menziesii | reverse complement strand
TAATTTTTTATGGTCTTGGATTTTCCCCTCATTGGGAATTGGATAGCTTGGGAAATCGGAAATGGGAAGAGTGTCACGATTGGAGAAGACCCCTGGGCAAGAGTTGGGGAAGATTATAAATTTCCTACAACAATTATCAACAAACGAAGAGAACGTAGATGTTTCAAGCTTGCAGATGCCAAAGTTGAATCTCATCCTCCTCAACAACGAACAAAATGGAAAACTATTGAAGAGATGGGCTTGGAGGGAAATGAAGTAGAGAGCTGGAATAATTTTGTGAATTTGCTAGAGATAAATTTTATTAATCTTAATGAGGAGGATCAGGATAAACTAATCTGGACTAGAAACTCAACAAATGGGGATTACACAACAAAAAGGGGGTATGAAATGGCGATCTTAGACCAAACTGAATGTCACAATTCTTGGTGGTGGGGGGGGTTATGGTCAACAAATTGCCTCTTAAAAACTTCACTTACCTTCTGGTTAGCATTAAACAACAAACTAATGACTTGGGAAAATATAAGGAAAAGAGGTTTTCATGGGACAGGATATTGTTCTCTGTGTAAATCAGGAGAAGAACTTACTTCTCATCTTTTTGGCTCTTGCACTTATGCAGGACAGGTATGGAACAATGCATTGCATGCCATCTCTCAAGAAAGGATGGACACCATGGAAGGTAACTTGGAGAAAAGAACCAAAAACTGGTGGGAAAAAGAAGTGACAGTGTAATTATGCTGCTTTCCTTGTACTTTTTGTTTATACCATATGGGGGACACAGAACATAGCGATCTTTAAGAATATGTGGACTCCCATTGACATCACAACAAATATATTGGTGCAGAAGGCTCAAGACTACCAATCATCCCCCAAGAAATGGAAAAAATGAAGTATCAAGCACCCATAAATTGATAAGAGCTTCCCTTGGGCTTTTTTTGATGGGGCCAGTCAAGGAGATACTCCCATAGGAGGAGCAGGGGGCATAATTTTCTTGGATGAGACAAACAAAATCTCTTTCAAGCTGGGATTGGGAAGAGGATCAAATAGCAAAGCAGAACTATAAGCACTATGGGCCACAATGAAGTTAGCAAGTGATAAACAGATTCAAAGGTTGCACATCTATGGAGACTCCAAAACAATAATAGATTGGGCAAAAAGGAGAAACAACATAAGAGCCAAAACCTCTTGAAGGAAATACGAGCTCTCCAACCTACCTTTGAAGAAATCCTTTTTAACCACATATACAGAGAATTCAACACAGAGGCTGATGCCCTGTCTAAGCAAGCGTTGGAGATACAACAAGGAATAATAGAAGGTGAGATCGTTACGAGAGGTGCAAATACTCTGTTCTTCTCTCCAATATAAATTCAGGGCCAACAGTCACAAGAATATTGACATTTTATTTTTGCGATGGATAGAAGACAACTCATGTACAACAATCGGGCTTATGCTGAGGAAGCAGAAAATGAAGCGGCTGAGAGAACTTTTGGTTTCACAGCTGACCATAAGAGGAAAATTAAAATGCAATTTTTTAAAATTTTTCTATAAGGAATGATCAAGCTAATGAGCACAGAGATACAATGATGTAAGCTCTGAAATTAATGTGCACAAAGTTGCAGTGATGCAAGCTCTTTTGAGTAGTCCATGTTATTCAATGAATAAATGATTTTTTTCTCTGGAATATATATATATATATATATATATATATTTTTTTTTCAAATAACTACAACAATGAAATATTTCACATGATTTTGATTGCAAGACTTTGGGAGACCATTAGATTGATGTATCTTAAGATGCCTCATAAGCTTCAAAAACGAATTCTTAATTGATATTTTTCAGTTGACAATAATACTTCAAATAAATGTCTCACTTTAGTCTTCCAAATTATTAATATACATATTATCTATGCAAAGTATAAAGATTTTTTATCATTTGATTTATATGTAACATAAATGTAGAATTTATATATCCATCACTTGAACCATAAACAATTACCAAATAGACTCATTGAGAAAAACAAACAACCTATTTTAACAAAATACGATCAAGTCATTAAACAAATAATCACACACTACTGCATGATAGGTTGTTTTAAGAGATATGTTTGAGACCATAATTACAAAATGTCTCAAACCTACTCTAATTTTTTTTCCTTTTCCAAAATATAGCTTTACCCTTTTTGTCAAATGGGTGACACGTTAGAAGCGAGAAGGTCTATATGTTAAAGAAAAATTTGGTGGTTTACTCATGCACACACCAGCACGAAGGGCCCTATGTTGAAGCAAATTTTGGGGGTTTTACTCATTCACACACTTGCACATGGATTTGATGGAGCAGGGTTTTTTCCCTTACGCCCACGGATTCAACAACCCAGGGTTTGTCCGGAAGGTGATTTCAGTGCCTTCTTCAAGAACTAGCAACCTTTTTACTGTGGTAGGTTCTAGATAGTCTCTTAAGCAGAAACAAAACTTACTTCTCTATAAATGAATCGTTTGTTTAGAAAATGAAGAGAAATTTTGACATAAACCCAAAACTCCTCTCTTGGAGCTCACTAACGCCTGGAAGGTTGGTTCTCCATTGAACTGCATGCCATCAATACCCTTTTCTCCTTCAATGGTTTACCTTTACCATTGTTGGACTTTAGGGTTATTGTTTAGCGGATGTAAAGGCCCATGGTGGTGACGCCATCCATGGAATTCTGGCTGTATTTGATAGCCTTCTTGGGACCATAATCAATGTGGGTGATTGAGGTTTTCACAATTTACGCACCTACTCATGGATCGAATGGACTAGGTTTTGCTCATCTGTGCCCACCCACTCCTAGATTTGACCTCCTCTGTTTTTTTCCCTTATGCCTACTTGCTCATTCGTGGATTCGATAACCTAGGGTTTGTTGAGCCACTGGACATTATCAATGCAAGGGATGCGATTCTAGTGAATGATGTTCTAGAAGTGGTCAACCAAGCGATTTATAAGGTCCAAGATATTTCTAGAGATACTGGTGGTCAACCAAGCTTGTTACGAGGTCCTTTCTATTTCCCTAATTCTTTGTTATGAGTTATCGTTTTTTCCCACTACTGAATTCGGTAAATACTTGGGTTTTAGCTAATAGAGAAAAATATGCTTCCAATTTTTTTTGGTATATCTTCACTATAAGCTCATGTCATGGGTATATCAAACAAAACTATTGTTGGAGGCTCTATAAATGACTTTTCTATTCACTCTGTCACTTCATTGTTACCCATGGCATTTATTCTAGTTTTAAAGAAAGGGAAGCTCACCCGGTATCCCTTCATTTTCAATAGCTAGTTACATCCTTGCAAATCGAGATGGAAAACCCATCCGATAGCGATAGTCCAGCTTATATTCTAAGCTTTAAAATGTAGTTGCAATATTTGATAGTATTAGCTATATGATTTGGTACTTTTAAAGGTAATTTCTTGGCTTAAACAAAGTTTCGGAGGTCACTGTTATAAATGGTCTCTATAATTGATAAATGATCTTTCAAGTATCAATCTCAAAGTGAATTTATATTGCATATTTAGTAGAACCTCTTTCAAATTTTAATCTCAGATAGAACAATGTTATAATCCTAAACATAGATTCTAAAGTCAAAAATACAACATATTTCAGACCTTAAAGTTACACAGGCAGAAATCTTGAAGCCGAAGAGAAATGTGAAGAACTTAACCTCTATTTTATGATTGATTTTTTAACTGATTTCCTATTTCTATTCACTTAATATCTTTGCTTTCGGCATTGTGCATCTAGTGAGTTCTATAACTTTATTTACGTCATAAGCCTTTGCTTAGGTTTATCATTTATGGTTAGATGTTAATGATTACTGTATAAGTTTGAGATTCTGAAGGATTTATCACATATATGTACTGTGATATATATAGCGGGTAGTGAGTTTGAGTAAGGTAGGCTTGTTTAAATGTATGTATACTATCCAAAAGTGGGTAGGGATAACCAGTGAAATAAACAACAAAAGTACTCAGTTTAAAAGATGGATCTGGAGGATTTTTTTAATAAAATTAAAAACACCCCACAATTAAAGATACTAGTATCCAACCTTAAAACTTTGATTTACAGTCTTACATTAATCATTTCGAGACCGCTATGAATGCTTGCTCAAATGTTTGGGGAATTTTTGAGTAGGATACGTCATTTTTCAAGAGCAGGAATTTTCATCTTTGCTTGCTCAAATGTTTGGGGAATTTTTGAGTATGATACGTCATTTTTCAAGAGCAGGAATTTTCATCTTAGATGGAGTACAATTTTAAAAGATCAATCTGGAGGATTTATTAATAAAATTGAAAAGCTATTTATCCAACCATAAAAATTTGATTTACAGTATCACATTATACATTTCCATAGGGTGAAGCTTTCCCAAATGTTTGGGGATTTTGAGTAGGATAAATTATGTTTCAAAATCCGTAATTTTCAACTTACTTGGAATACACTTATCTGAGTTATTTGATGAATTGGCATAATGGAAACTTCATACATTTTATTTCAAAGAATTGCTAATTAGTAGACATAAACATAGAATAGCTCATCGTCTCCATGGATGACACTAAAAAAATGAAATAAAGATCCAAAATCTCCATGGATGACACTAACAAAATGAAATAAAGATGCAAAATATTGCCTTCATAGATGCTTAGGCTAATATTAGAAGTGGAGGAATCTAAGTGGTTGGAACTGAGAGAAGTGAATTTCTCTTCTTCCCAGGTGGAGGAGATTCTTGTTATTATGAATCTTGTCAATATTATTTTATTTTGCAAGAGAATCTAGTGGTCCAGGTAGTTGTGACCAAAGTAGGGAGGTTTTTACAGGTTTTTGAACTGAAGGACGCAAGGTGTTCCAGATTCATTGTGCCTATATATAAAGAACTAAGGTTTTTGAATCCTCCTGGAAATGAAGGATAGTAGTTCTGCTAGCCTTTAATGTGCAGCTTTAATTCGTTTTCTATTCTTTGGATCATATATAATTTTTAATTGATCTTTCGGATTCCTGGTAGCTATCCTTTCAGTTTCTCTTTTCCTTGCATAATTTATTTATTTTTCTCAGAGTTTTGCTTCGTCATATGAGATGAGATTGATGATATTGCCTATCCTAGTATTTCTAGTTTTCTTTTAGATATCCTCTATTTCAATTATTATTGGTCTTGTGTTTTTGTATTTGAGCACAACAATGGGATTTATTTGAGTTTGATTTGTATCACCTATGTAGAAATTCTACAACTAAAACATTTTAAGAGAAGAAGCCAGCACAACGCCACTCAAAATGATTAGTGGATAGCTGCAACGACACTAGTGAAAGCCTCCCCAGGTCGAAAAAGAGGACGTTTCCTTGGATGGAAGAAATCTAGATGTACGCTTAGGTCAAAATGGCTTATCCTGAAGGGTATATGAAGGGTAGATGGATCACCCGGAATTTGATCCTGAATCTGGCTGGTTGATAAAATGGATGACTATATTTTGTTCTGTAAGAAACAGCTACGACATTTTATCCATTGAGATAATAAAAAAAATCAACGAGTCTGTCATGATGATTAAATCTGCCCAATACGAAAAGTAATTGTTTGCTTGTATGAGTACAATAAACTATCATATGCATATGAGTATAATGAGGCATCGTAAAGCTATTTAGAGAAGTAAACAGTTAAAAATTTTCAATGCTTTATTCTAAGCACGGTTTTCAAATGTTTTCTTATACATAAAACTTAGTGTTTATTGAATTTCTGCCAAAGTATTCTCGTCTCTTTAAACCTTTGTAGTTTACCAAAAGGAACCATTTGGCACATTGGCGTTCTTGTGACCATATATCCTCTGTAAGTTTAGTTGTTGATGGAAATAAAGTCGTGAAGTTGAAAAAGGAAAATCCATATCTACATGTAACGTGAACAGTTATATACTCCATTATTCTCCAATCTATATAAGTAAAATATATTGTAGATACTTTGCTGAACAATCTACATCCATATCCACAAATAAATAAAAATGTATGGACGGTCTATACTCCATCCATATAAGTAAAATACATCTATATACGTAAAAGATATTGTCCATAGGTGCCTTGCTCAAACAATCTACGTATCCATTTTCACAAATAATAAAAAGTATACTCAGCTCTTGCGGTACCCTTTTTTAAAAGACATGTTTTATTTACACAAAATTAAGGACATTGGGGAGTTAGATTTGATTGTTACATTGTACATAGCAGTGTCTAATTTGAATTTACTCATCTTTTTCATATAAAATGAGATGTAGTGACTAGAGAGTGCCATCTTTGTGAGAATCACTTTTAAAAGAAAATCATTATCAATAAATATAATAAAGTAACAGAAAATGTGTTTATTATAAATTTTGTAGTCCTTATTTGACTCATTATATGGATCTTGAGAATCACTTTTAAAAGAAAATCTTTATAATAAATATAATAAAGTAACAGAATATGTGTTTATTATAAATTATGTAATCTTTATTTCACTCATTATAGGGATCTTGATGATGCCATTTATGTGTTAAAGTTTATATATATATATATATATATATATATGGGGACAAAATTGTTGTCTATTTTATTGTTTTTTTTAATAAAGAATGTACAATTATAGAAAAATGTTGCTTCTAAAAGACATTTGGAAAGCAATTTTGCTTATAAAACACATGTATGCAATTTGAGATTTATTTATAGATTCCATATATAAATAGAAATAGAGACGATGTAACTTAGAATATCCTAACAATCTTCCACTTGGAAATTACTTTAATCAAGGTTGAATCCCTACCTTTCCCCTAAACTAAGAAAAAATCTTTCTATTCATTTCCTTACTAAATGATTATGCCCCATTATCTTGAGTTCTAACTTTGGGGATATGTACCTCATTGGATTTAACCACCTCTCTAATGTGGTGGAATTTTAACCTAGTATGCTTTATCCATGGATGAAACTTGGGATTGTCAGCCAAAGCAATGACGTTTTGATTGTCACAACAAATAGGCATTGCTTTGTCCTTGGATGAATCTTGGGATTCTTTGCAAAATTAATTGCATTTTGTTTTCAACAAGGGTCTTTGACTCATGAAGACTCTTCCTCCTCTTCCTCTGCCACTCATTAATAGCCTAATAGAGGCAATATTGGCCACTTGAGAGAAGGTTTACTTATATTCAACACACTCTACTCCATCGTATGTCTTTCGTACCAAATGAGCCTTATAAATAGTATCTCTTTCCTACCAAATGAGTCATATACTACTCCATGGAGGCATTTGCATTATATTTCCACTTGAAAAAATATTTTCATCCAACTACCTTCCTTCCTTTAGGAAAATCCCGCAAATGCCAAATTTGGTTATGTTCCAAGATGTTAGCTTCCTCCCCTTGGCATTCTTCTGGTGAGGGATCCCTTGACCATTAAGAGCCTCTTTGATATTTGTTGGCTTTATATTTATGGTTATAATTGACATCTTCATTGCATGGATGTTCCATTTGGTGGAATGTTTGGAATGTTTTCATGGTATGATGGTATTTGGAGGCTCATCCATGGGAGTGCTCTAGGACTATGGGGATGATATGACATCTTGATTATATATACTATCAAGTTTAGTGCAGTGCTTTGGCTTATGTCACATGGTTTGCACTAGAGTATGTGTTAATTTTTTACCATCCATGTAGCATCCACCCTTGTAGCACTTGTTTGAAGGTATAGACTATCATTTCAATGAAGCAATCTAGCTCTTTTGGTGTATCTCATAATTATGAATGGCCATTGGATTGTGATGTCTTGACTCTTAATTCCCTTTAAGTGCTCTTGCTCCTAAGAATTTGGTTGGCATCTTGGTATCATTAATGGTGTGGTGCACCACTTGATTCTTTCTTGACACATGTTGGTGGCCTATAGCACACATTTTATTGGAGCACGCTTCTTGGTGCTTTCTCAAATGAGTGAGAGATCCATATAATACATACCAAGGTTTTGTTTCTTACTTTGAATATAATTGCTTTTGTTTTGATGTTGTCTCTGGGTAGTGTTTTTATTTCATGCACGGGTGGTGATTGTTGAACAATGCTTGGAAATATCCACCCATGTTTTGATCAATATGTGGGTGTTATGCTCCATGCCAACATAACCAGTGACCAATGTACGCTAGACAGTAGCACCTCATAGATCTAGTAGATCATTACCGATTATTCATAAATTCATGTCTATATTATGAAGAATATCCAATTATATTATGTTGACATACTAAATAAGGCTCTATATGGGTACTAAAAATGATTATACAATGGCCAATATCATGAAAGAACATGTGGATTAAGTACTACGATAATTATTTTCCTTATTTTCCTGTAAGATGTTGGGCTTCATCATATTTTGCAAGGTTTTTAAGTTCTTTATTTTGATTCCATTTCTTATTGCTAAGATTATGTTACTTATCAATTTTAGCTAAAGTAAATTGTGTTTCCAAAGCATGTCAATGAATGTAATATGAAATTTCTTTAGAATACATATATTTGAAGATGAAATTTTACAGATAAGAAGTCATTACTAACATCACTTCATTGCTATTGTGAGAAATGTAGGAACATTGTATTGACTATCAACATGAATTGCAAGTTGGAGCTTAAATCCATAGCTCAAAAGGCTCGGTAGGAATGCATAATACAATCCCAAGGTAGGTTGATTTAAATTTATGGTAGGAAAATCTATCAAGTTATTAGATTGAAGGAAGAATGGCTACCATTTCATTTATTTTATTTAATTCAATGCACATATATAGTTTTTCCATTTAGTATGTTCCATTTCATGTTATAGATACATCTGAAATTAGAAAATGGAATACCTACTTATTTCCAAGATGCCATGTTGTGTTTCTACATTAGTCATAATGAGAATGAGGGAGCCCAAGATGAGAACATTGATAATTGCATCTCAAAAAATGGTGAGTCTATTATTTATAGTTTCTTATTATTATGTTGTTTAATGGGAGTTTGATATTGATATTGCATAACTTGATTGACTCTTTAGCATGTTTGTATTCTTCCTTTGAAGTAGGCTATGACCCGCATACAAAAATGGCTACCACTTTTGTTAATTTTTGCTCTTATTTAATTACAAATTGCGAGAAGCAAATTCTATCTTGAGTGATTTTTTACTACATATCCAAATCTCATCTTTGTTTTCCCTATTATTTTGTGTTTTTTTTAATTAAATTGGAAATGCAATGTCAATATTGGTGGTCTTTAATTTAATAATGGCATGTTACCGAAAACATATTATTGGTTGTTGCATTTTGTTATAACTATCTTAATAAGTGATTTTTCTACAAAGTACATGAAAATTGCTAATGTAAACTACATCAACCATGTAATGGTTGGGTAAGTGGCCAATATCATTGATCACTCTACACTAGAAACCATCCCCATCGCACCAAGCTGTAGAGAATCTAAACCAATTGTATTTGCATCACCACCTTATGCATATTGTTAGATACAATAAATATATTAACCTTATTTATTTTTAAGAATAGATAATGGGTATGTTATTTTTGTAAAGGTTATACTTATTTTCAAGGTTCTAGTATAAAAACTCATATTTGAATGTGCTTGCAATTTTGAATAAGCTTACCAATATTTTCTATAATTTTATGAATTGTTTTTTTTTTTCTGAAATTTAGGATGTTTTTCAATTTAAGGTTAGTTAGGTGTGCACATTCCCAATGTGCACTAGGATGACCATTTTTATTTTAAATCTCATTACTCTGTTTCTAGGTTTATAACATGGAACTTTGGGAAATAAGTGATGGTTGCATTGGGGAATCATCATTGAGCCATTACCTTGTTTGAGAAAGTTACCTCCATGATTTGTAGATAAGATAAGTCCAATCACCAAGCAAAAAACCTAGGGTAACTTGATGATACCACCAACTATCACCTGGGTGGTAGTCCTCCTCATTTTAGGTTTTTTCTCCAACACAAGGGGGATTCTCTAATAAGGTTACAAGTTTTTCCTTGCAATCTTGATATAAAAATCATATTTGTAAAAATAAGATAATTTTAGATTTAGGTAATAAAGTGATCAAGGACTATCATAATTGTTAATTTTTTACATGGACTTAATTTGATAGCAATGACAGTCTTGTTTTGAGATTCTAGCAGACTTGTATAAAATATCAACAATAATAAATTGTACCAGTAGTAGTTATGATTCTAAGATATATAGTAGCAGTAGAAGAACATTATACAATCATGCAAAAGTACACAATTTTTTACCTTGGGGAAAACCTTTTTAAGGAATAAAAACCCTAGCAATGAAAATATTCCTTATTATGAGATAACTGAGTTTGTAAAGTTTGTACATGAGCAGATAAAAATTGCATACCTTTACATAATCATCAAGCTGCCCCTATGGCACATATATCAAGAAAGAATGAACAATGACAGTGTTGTTCAAGACTGATCAAGAACCCAAACACTTGAGTTGGTTGTTGTTATTGAATGAATGATTGAGTATGCTTCTAGGTTCTTGGAACAACCTCCAATCAACCTCATCCTACCTATTTTATGCCTTTGGATTCCACAGCCTGCTGATACAAGCCTTTCTAAGGGTTTCCATGAGTTGTATCTGCCCTATCAAGCTTGTTGAACTTTGTAGAAATCCCTAAATAAGGCTTTGGTGGTCTGTATCTAACCCTAGCATGGTTGTTGTGAACTATAAGAGGGCCCAACAGGGCTTAGTGAGCTATAGCAAGCCCTAACAGGCCTTGGGTGGCATGGAATAGGTCCTGTAGAGTGTGGACAGTAGAATAAGAGCCTTAACAGGGCTTGAACCAGTCTGTCAATAGCTATGTCTTCCTTCAAGAACTAGAACCATACTGTCATGAGATTGAGAAAGAGAAAAAGCACTAGCAGAGAACCCCACAAATTGTATTTCTCGATGATAGATGAAGAGATCAGATGTATTGAAAAAATAAGAATGCTTCTTTATTTATAGTCTTTCATGGGGAGGAAATTCCATTAGTTAAGGAGACCTCCCTAAGGGGATTTTGATATTTTTGATCTTTTGAATTTTGAGGTTCTTTGACCTTTTGAACTTTTAATCTTTTGATCTATTAGTCTTTTGAACTTTTAATCTTTAGTGAGGACGTGGTTGTTCAGGTGGTTTCATAGCCACAACTAGTCATCTCAAGCATTCTTCTTGGTATTCATGGTCCATACATGTCAACTCGAAGTACATCATCACAAATAATGAATATTTTCATTATTCATCTCGTTCTCTTCATTGGTACCAAGGTCATGTCATACAAATATTCTTCTTGTATATAAAGTTGTATATGAAGTTGTAGGGTGCTAGCTCAATGGTAGAGCATCTACATTATATAATGTAGAAGATTGGTGGTTCAATTCCACCGTGTCCTATCATAAATATTTGCATTCCATCACTATATAGAGGCGGTATTACGACAATATTTGAGACAATATTTTTGTAAATTGTCTCAATTTAAGACAATATTTTTTGTCTTAATTTGAGACAATTTACACAAATATTTTCTTAATACTGTTTTTCAAACATCCTATGTAGTAATGAGAAATTATACTATTTTATTTCTTACTCTAATAAGACACCCATAATTTAATCACTTAAATATAAACCACATTAATCATTTAAATATAAATCACATTTTATATATAAAATGTGATTTATGTTTTTTTTTGCATCATTTGTTATTTTATGGTGCTTTGCACCAGAAAGTCTCAATCCACCTAGGATTGGTTTTGGTGGTTTGCACCATACACCATGGAATGCCACATATTCATCTAACATCAAATCAACTTTTTTACAAACACCACTTTTGCACCAGAAATTTTAGCACCACTTGCGTATCCCCACATTATCACCACTTTAGCACCAGTATTTGAAACTTGGGGATTTCTCAAATCCGTTACAAATAGTGGTGCTAATGTGAGGCTAAAATGCCTTTTTTTCTTGTAGTGTTACCATGGAATTAATGAAGGGTTATTGTCAAACACTACAATGTTTAGTTTTGGAGTTTGAACTCTTTTACACAGTCTTGTAATCTACACATTTTTACTAATGGAATCATCCACACTGTTGGCATTTTGTGAACTTGTGAGCTTCTTTCTCGTTCCTGTAAATTTAAAGTGACCCGTGAGGGATTTTATGTTTATACAGCTAGAAGGATTCATATGTGACAAAACTGTAGTTTTGTTGTTATATTAAAATTTTTAAGGGCTAGAATGCCATTTATATTCTCGAGTACCTCTAGGTTTTTGCAGTAGTTTTTCTTTTAAACTTTACAAGGTTTAGGCATTGAGGCCAATCCTCCATTTGTTAAATAATATGTGAGGGTCGTGAGGCCACTGGAATCTTGAAAAAGATTACAGTATATGCCACTCTGTGTTTTTAGAATTTTATTGTTTGTTTTAAGTTACCTTTGCGTTGGATGTTATAGGAAATAGGTTATAAGAGGTTGTTTTTCCTATGGAAAACTTTCCCTTTGAGTTTTCAATCAATAGTTTGTTGCTTAGAGGTATTTAGAATTTCTAATAAATGTTTCCACAATACTGTGAAGAAATCGATGAAAGGTTGAATTTAGTGTTTACATCCTTTTTCCTATATGTAGTTTTAGACTTTTGTTTTGGCTCCAAAATGGCTTGAGAGGTGTTGATCTCTTGACCTATTGACTACTAAAGTATATCCACTTTGATAAAGTACAGTTATTGAATTGTTTATATATTTTATTTAAAACCCTAGCTTAAAAGAGGGACTCTTTAGTTAGGTTTTGTGTTGTAGTTTAAATTTAAGTCATTAAGCTATATTATCATATTGCTCTAAAACTTAGTTATATAAGGAAATATACTCTGTATGATCCTTCGTGACAATCAAAGAGACCAAGTACTTCCTAAAATTACAAGTATTCTATTTATTAAATAAAGAAGTGGAAACTATGGACTCTTGATAATTAACCTAGTGTAGTCTAGTAGATTTCTCTATAATGTTTTTTAATTCTTTAAAACCCTCGGCTATAAATTAAGCCTTTAAATTAGCTAGATGTGGAGAATTGATAGATTTATGGGAAGCTATAATGGCTAAACCCTGCATGAATAATGCAACATGTGTAATGTGTTCAATAGATTTCAACGTTCACTTCCACCATTGGTTTATTTTAAATGATCCGAGTTGAGCTCTATGCCATTCGAAACTAAGTTGAATGCTTGGTTCGGTTTAATTGTTTTAACATTTTGTAGATTAATTGTTTTTAAAATGTTGTGATTATATAGTTGGGGTTATGATGGATTCAACATTGGGTCGCCTTGATACCTGTCTGTAATAATGGTTTTAACCTTTGTTTTTGTTAATATGTTTTATGTGGTGATTTATCGTGTTACTCTATCAATTTCAACAACACAATTAGGAAGAGAATCGAATTCTGTTTGTTTTTGGATTTTATTTGTTTACTTTAATTTATGTAGGCACTTTTTTATTGAGAGATTTGGTTTGGCAAAGAAAATGAACCACAACCAATCCTTAACACATTCGATTGTTGGGTGGTGATAAATAATGTTTATAAGTGTTGGTATTTAATAGTATAACTTTGAAATCGTGGATAGGCTCTATGCCTTCACCCATAGAGGTTATGGTGATTCAATAGTTTTTAAAAATTATTTTATAGATGTGTTTGCAGCTTATTTATAATGTTCTGTTTGTTTGATTTTAATCGTTTATGGTTTCTAGGTAGATATGATAGTTTTAAATCTAGGTCTTCATCATTTTGTTGGAAAATGAAATGTGTCAACACTTCGTTTAGTTTAAATGTTTGTAATTTTCTTATTTCAAATAATTAGTTTAAATGTTTGTGCAAAGTTTAAATAATGATTAGCTTAAGAAAACAATGAGTTTGGTTTATCATTAAGTTTAATTAATTGTTTTTTTAATCTCTTGTTTATTTTAAAATGTGACCAAGGTTGTAACTTAGTTTATTTTTGTAACTAGCAGCTAGGGTTTAAATCTATATTACAAAATATAACATAAAGATTACATAATATAACATAAACTTATGAACTAATTAACTTTAAATCTATTAACTCTTTAACCCTATTGCAATATCCCCAAAAATTGAAAATAATTTTTTTTATAGGCTAGTAAAAACTACGTGAAGGGGATCATTATTACTCATGCGGAATTACATCCGCTACTTAAACTTTCGATCTCTTCAAAAACTGCTCATATTGTCTTGTTAATCTCTTACCAATTCAGTGATTCTTAGTTCGTTTACTTCTTATGTCTTAATTCTATTATTTAAACTATTTGTACATCTTAGTTATTACTGTTGGTGAGTTAATGAATTGTATAGTTCATTGTTTTACTTCTGCGCATGTGTACTCTGTTTATTAAGTATAAACTAACTTAACTTTGTTGATGGGAATAAAGTGGTGGAGTCGCGGGACTAGTTCTCCCATGACGATTTGAGAAGTAAGGTATTACTTGGTTACGCAAGATTACTTAGTTCAATCAAACTAAGGAACCTTTCTCTTTTACTTACGCAGTTCATTTCTTATGATGGGATCGGATGTAAAGTGTGTTGTCATCCTTGGTCGTCAATAACCTATTGCTAATTATTACATTGCTGATCGAATTGGTTTTAAAACTTAGTAAGTTTGTTATCGTCAATTTATCTATTTTGGATAAATTTCTTGTACATTAATTATTCTTCATTATGGTTTTAAATTTGTTATTGTGTATGTCATTAATGTCTCTTTAATGCAATGTATATTTTTAATATACTCTTTAACATCTCTAATGCTCTTCTATTGGCTGTTTATTAATGGTTTGAGAGCAGAGCTTTGTATTTGATAGTCTGAGAGATTATCATGGCATACTTTGTATGCCATGGGGCTTAAGCCTAAACATCTTATTACTATGCTATTAAAAAACCTAAGCTCTAAACCTATGGACTAAAAATTATCTACATACATAAGCAAGGGGTTTTAGATTTTGGACTAGCGCAACCTATGACTAAGTATTATTTGAAATACTATCATAGTGCAAGCTTTGTAATATGTTAACGTTGATATTAGAGTTTGGGATTGACATGACATATAGTATAAACGATGCTTTCCAAGGTTTAAGCGTTGGTATGGAGGGTGGCATGAAACGATACCTTGTAACAAGTCATGACTATGGGAGTGGGTTTGATGTTTTGTTAATGGACTCGAGCCTAGTGCACTTAATGATTGTTGAAAAATGTGACTGCTTTCCCCTTAGGAATGGCTCTCAATGGATGTGCATTTCATTGTCATTTGTGGTTTCGTCGTTTTGGCTCTGTGTAGAGGGATGGCCATAGAGGCGACCTACAACTTGTGAGGTATGCTCGCATGAATTTACAATCCTACACATTATTTGGTTTACAGTTTGATAGGATGTCATACTCCTCATCCCCATTTGGTTATTGCTTGCATGTGCTGAAAGGAATGGAGGAACAACGTGGCTACGACACTCTTGACTCCAAGTGTTGCATTCATGGCCAGGATAAGCCTGCTAATTCAAGCTTATGCTTGTCACCCTTCCATCCCATGGAAGAGCTACATTTCAACTGGTTGTTTGGTTGGGGTTTGATGTTGTAGTGAAATCGATTTCGCCTTCAGGATTTGAACACACACTTGGTTATTTTTAATGTTGAGGTGTTATGACGTGACTTGCTTCTTAGGCCATTCATATTTGTGTAATTTTTTTTCACTTATGTAAATCGTTAATGTTTTGGTTTTGGGATTTTAAAGCCATGGGTTGCACCATTGCTCGCAATGGTTCCATAGCCCATTGGCACGCCTGTGTAAAACCTTGTCCTCGACCTTTAATGGAAACTGTAAAAAAAGACTTTGGGATCTCTGTGTATTAATATGTATGTATTGGTTTTATAAATGTAATGTTTAAACTTGATAGGTGGTGTATGCGATTTCCTTCTTTGTTTTTATTGGGCACTATTTTTAAACAGGTTGGGGTTTTTTAAAAACAAAGGCATACACCTTATTCGATGCTCTCTTTGTATTTGCCATTGATTAGTGTGGTTAATGTAATATCTTGACAGGGTGGGGAAAAGGCCATGCCGTCAATTGCATGAGCCTTTCCTACAATGCAGTGATAGCTTGTATTTAATTTGTTTATGGTATTTGGTTCTATGTATTACGACGTTTAGTATAAGGGTATAGACAACATGGGTATAGGCCACGCTGTAAATGGCCTGTTCCTTCCCACAGTTCTACGATAGTATAGCGTAGGGTTTAAAATGGTAGAGACTGTGTATTGGATTTAAAATTTGGCCGAGGTTGTGACTTATGTGAGCACTGTGCATTGGTGGTTTTCGTGAAGGCCACGGTATGCAGACTTGTGATGGCACTTGTTATTTTTATAGTAATTAGACTCTATAATATATTTTAATGGATTTATTTAAAAACCACAGCCCACATGCGATTGTACATTGTGGCCTATGTGAGAATGATTATAGGATTTGGTTGTCGTTGGTATATATAATACGTATGGGTTGCTTATTATGAATTTTCCTTTGGTCTTGACATCCATGGGAATCGATGTCACAACTTGTGTTGGCAACGGTGTTTTAATGTAATGTAATGAAATGTATTTTGATAAATAAAACAAGCTCATCTTGCATGCCCAAAAGATTTGATTCTTGCTTCTCTTGCAATAAATTGATTTATGTTATGATGTTGAAATATGTAACTTGGTTTATGGTTATGTATAGATGGATATTATATGGGATTTTTAAAGATATAATGTATGTGATTTATGGTATTATAATATAGGTGTTAAGACTGTAGGTTTTATGTCAGAGTCGTAATAAGGACCACATGGATAGTCATGATATCCCTCTTATTAAATTTAATGTTTAATTCAGTTATGTAAACTACTTTGGTTTTAGATGATTATTTGAAGCATAACTTTGAAGATCTTTAATAATTAGTTTTATATTGTTTATTATAATAACTATGTTCTTAGTAGATCTAGTTTAAAATATAAACTTGTATAGTTAACATAAATAATATTTTAATTAATTATTACTGAACTAGTTTATTTAAAATTCTAGGGAAAGCCTCTCGTGACAAATGAAAAATGTGAGCAGAGTATTAAATACAGAGAACAAAGTATAAACATAATACTAAGATCAACACCTAGTTAATACAGTAACACTTATGAAGGATACCACTGTGAACATAAACAACATATAATAAACTTCTCCAACATAAGATTAGTAAATCGTAATTACAAACCCTAGCAGTTTGTTAATGATAAAACTTAACCCATAGGATTAGAAATTTAATTGCAGCAATTACTTAAAACATAAATAGTAATGAATCTTTAGGAAATAAAATAGAATAGGTTTTCCATGGTTTTGTATATGAATTTGAAGCTTTGTTAATGGCTGCACTTGCACACTTAAATAACTAGCATTAACAATTCAATGCATATCTCACCTCTCTTTGATGACCAAATCACTTGGGAACTACCACTTTCCACCCAACCATGACCCGGAACCATTCTTGGTTTAAATCCGGATCCCCCTGAGCTCAACTCCAACATGCAAGTAGCTTATAGCTCCTAAGGTAGGGTTTCCTATCTTGTAATAAGTTCTAAATCAATCGTTCTTTTGTTTTAAGAGCATTTCTCCAAGAAAACACTTGAGAGAAAAAATAGGAACAATAATAATTCTCCTAGATAAGAATCAAAACCCCAAGGCTTTTCTTGGCTTGAGTCTTTATAGGCAGACTTTTCAGTAGTTAAATCAAGAAATCGTTGATTTCTAGATTTAACCCTTTTAAATTTACTTGGGTAATTTTCAATTCTTAACCTAGGAACTTTTAACTAGTTCCTATATAGTCTTTGATATATATTTCACTATTTATTAAATAATAAATAATAATTGATGGAGCTTCTCTTCTTTATTTATTCAATTATTTAATTAATCATAATTAATTCTTTATACATACTATGTATAAAATACATAGTATTAAAATACTTGTTAACATTTGTTTTTGGGAATCATGTATCATGATCCCTAGATTTAACGACACTTCTTTATGAAGGTCAAGTAGACATATGGCTTAGGTCTACTAGGCTAGGAAACTCTAAACATCCTTGCATGTTGGATTTCCCTCATATAATGTGGTAGCTCTTCAGTACTTTGATGAGAATACTTAAATTTGAAGTTTCATTTAATCACTTATAAATAAGTATGATGATGATCAATATTTTTCTTGGGTCGTTTTCACTCGGAAGTTATTAAATTATTTTCAGTAAACCGTAGCCCTTACAAGAGCCCATACTTAACACCTATAGCAGGGAGTTACAAACATAGTGCAATTCTAGAGATTTCGCTCAACACTAAATGCTAGGATGTACTTGTATGATACAACTAGGGATACAATGGCCAAGGATCCGATGCTCCAGAGCTTATGCTCAACATCAACATGGAATTCTCCAGATCTTATGCCCAACATTTCTAAATTATATTTTTCATGTGTTCCAAAGCTTTATGCTTGACACAAATGTAAGTACTCATGTGCTCCAGAGCCTCTCGCTCAACACAAATAATCTCATCGATCATGTGCTTCAGGGTCCATGCCCAACACAAAACAATTCATCAATCATGTGCTTCAGGGTCTACGCCCAACACAAAACATATATATACATATATATCATCAACAATTGGCTTATGCCCAATATACAAAATAAATCATCATGTTCATATGCAGTGGGGTCTTCGACCCAAAAATAAAACATCAATATAATCATCATGATCAATAGGCTCATGCCTATAAATGGTAGGTTCAAAATTCGGGACATTACATCCCTCCTTGCTTAGTACAACATCGTCCCTGGTGTTCTAGGGACTCTGAATGATATCATCAAACAAGGTGGGGTAATCCTTTCTCATGGTGGCCTCATTCTCTGAGGTAGCCTCATCTACCTCAAAGTGCTTCCACTGCACTTTCAATTGGACTACAGTGCGCTTCCAAAGTTGCAATTCTTGTCCAATATATGAAAAGGCTTAGGGAAAAATTCCCCCTCAGGTTCTGTTATACACAAATTCTATCACCACCATGTGATAAGACCCTTTAATTACATATTTTCCCTTAATCCCAGCATCTGGAGTGGAAATCCATGTTGTTTGTCAGTCTTACATAAAAATACTCAGCACCGCGTTTTCCCTGTTAACCATGAGTAGTACCTTCTTCGCACTGCCTGTATCTTGTTTACCATAAGTGGTGCCACCGCCTTTGGAATTTGGTCCATAAGCGATTATAACCTAAAATGCTCTGTCATAAGAGGAGAAAAGTGGTACCCTGGGTAAAATGGAAAAAAGAGAAGTTTCTTGAGGATTCTACATCATGAGCCTCGTGTCCTCCATTATCCCTATCATTGTGGGTCAGTTGAGCTCGAGATCCCCCATCATAGGATCTTAGAGGACACCTCATCCACAAATCTCTCAACCATTCCTATCCATTGAGCCTTATAAATACAAGCTCGTGTCCATGGTTGAGAGGGAGAAACATAGAGGTATTGTTATGCTGTTGGATTGACCACTTGGTCCAAGCCATTTGAGAGCATAGAGAGCAAAGCTGGAGCTTATGGGGATGAAGTGTTGGTTTTATGGATATGCATGTCAATACTAAGGCTTAATTAGTTGTAAACTTCTCCATTCATATTAATGCAAAGCGTATTTCCGTCCCACATTACTGTTGTTCTGATTCTGCAGGTAAATGTTGTTGGATTCCTTAGTCACTTACATGGATAAATAGATTATGTTATAGTAGCTTTGATGTGTTTGTGTGTTTGATCTAATTGCAGGTGCACATGTTCACTATCGAAGCAACATTCCAGGTGTCTACGAAATCCAGGGAGGGTCTTCATCCTTTATTGTTCACTCATTTGTTCTGGATCTGAACCATTCAGACCAAAGGAACAAATTCTGTCCACAGAAGGTGAAATATTCCTGCTTACAAATCTGGTGACTCTGCTAGGGAATAGTTATATGTATCATTTGATCTGATATTCCTTAGTTCTTCAACTCTTATCCGAATCTAGGCTCCTTCTCCAACTCTCTTGAGTCAGATCTGCTATCTCACTTGGTGGATTTTGGTTTGAAACTTCCAGATCTGTCTAGATTTGAATTATTCCTAGATATGAATTATTTCAACCTTTTATGCTCTCTTTTATTCTCAATATATCAGTTTTTACCTTGATTTGGTCTTTTTTTGAATTGATCTGTCATTCTCCTTTATGTTTTGGATTTATACAGGGAACCATGCTTATGCAGTTTGCGAGAAGCGGTGCCACCGCCTGAACCTAGTTAGCAGCATGCGGTGCCACCACCTGAACCTAGTTAGCATCATGCGGTGCCACTTCCTGAGTTTTGTTAGCGAGAAGCAGTGCTGGTCCAGAACCTCTCTGTCAAGATCCCTACAGCACGGTGCCATCTAGGCATCATTCCAAGACCTCTTTTTTGCAATTTTTTGCAAAAAAATTGAGTTGATTTTCTTTTATCCCTGCACTGCTAGGATTGTGTGTTAGAATTTGATGCTTGTGGTTTCAAATTTTATGGTTAAAGATTGGGTTTATTGGAAAATTCAAAATCTAGATTAGGATTATTGATTGTTCATTGCCTTTTGTGCTTGTTGCTTGTGATTGTGAAAGGACTTATTGTTTTTGAAAATCTTATGGAGTTAGTAAGATCTCTTTTCATCTCTGTTATATAGAATGAAAGAAAAATAGTTGATTAGAGTCTAAGTTTCATTTCTTGTTTTCATATAGAACTTCTTTTTCCTCCTTTAAAAGAGAATTTTTTTTTACTGAGATTAGGTTATCATTATCGAGCATTAGACATTGGATCTCTGATTGGCCTCACAAGCTTTCAGGCTCTTTATGCTCTTTTGTCTCTTATGCATTTAGTACTATCTCGTCAAAATAAATATATGGTAGTTTTAAGTTAGATTTGCCTATGTTTTAAGAAAAAATGAAAAATAGAGTGCATATGCATGTAGTGTGCTTCTTGTTTTTCTTTTAGGAAAAGAGATTCTTTCCCTTCTTATTGCTTTCAGAAAAGAGAAATTAGTTTGGAAAGTGTTGTTTGTCTATGATTTTGTGTTCAAGATTGTTGTTTGGAAATATTTTTGGTTTTGAAACAAAATAAAATACTCTTTTTCCTTCCCGTAGGTAGGCATACTGAACGGTAAAGTGAAATATTTGCACACGCATATTGCATGGTTTTACTTTTTTTTGTCAAAACACCATGCATTCACCTAACCATCCACTTTAAAATTAATAGTAGTTATAGGTTAAAATTTACATAGCAATTGGAGATATAGGTTAGAGACGTGTTCGGGCGTCGTTAAGCGTAGGAGCTATCGTTATTTGTCTGCATTACATCCCAGGACTTGTGTGGTTCTTCCACGTACCATCGGTATATCGAAATCCCTTTCACATATCATTGAGGTATATAGAAAGGTACTTCACGTACTCAATTGTATATCAGAAGGCCCCTTGTGTACAGTTATGCATTAGATAGCACCACTACCGATTCAAGCTCCCACGTAGCTTGAGTATATCGGGAGACCCCACTAGGATATCTTATCCACTTGAGAAAAGCCCTTTGGGCGTATTTCTTGGATCCATACACCGAAAATAACATTCAAGGAGATTACTACACATGTACCCTAGAGGTATATAGCGAGTGGCACCTTCTTGAAAATTCTGGTGAGAAACCTGACTATTTGAACCCCTCCTGTCATTTTAAGTGTGCTTGTTTGACCTATAGCCTATGTAGGGAAATTTTTCTTTTTGGTGTGTTTTCTAGTTTTTCAGAACCTAGGTTAGATAGGAATTGTACAAACTGGCTGAGTTACAATAGTCCAGAAGAGTACGGGGATTGCCACCTGATTTTATTCCTGTTTCAGGAGAAAATCCAATGGAAGATATCGACCAAGGAGCTGTTACCACCTCCCAAGTGGGAGATAATGTGGTTACAGAAAGTGAAGGACCATATACTTCACACTCACCTCCCTTGGTCCAACAACCTTCTCGGGAAAACACTTTGTTCCATTCTCCCATGAAGGTCATGTTGATGATACTACCTGTCCGGATTATGGTCCCAATGCTCCATTTTGGGATACCTCTAAAGGAAAGGCCATTGACTCATTTGGCACCCATTTAAACTCTCCTAGAGATTTTTCTCCAGATGAAGAAGAACGTAGACAATACCATGCAGCCATTCTCCATGCTCAAGAGAATGAAAGAAAAATAGATGACATATTGGGCACACCACCATCATGTTCCACAGCTGTTCCTATGGGATACCATTCACTTGCCGATTCTATGAGACCCATTGAACCAATTACAGATGACACAGTAACACCATACAACCCAGGTCAAAGTACCAACCCCACCACCTCCTATGTTATGTCTGTTCCCAATATTCCCAGGTCAAACTACCAACCCCACCACCTCCTATGTTATGTCTGTTCCCAACCTTCCCAGGTCTTCTGCACCTGGGATCCAACCTTCAATTCTCATTTCGTCATTACCTTCTAGTGTCGGGGGGCAAACCTCAACATGAACTACGTTATCCGACACCAGAATTGTACCTAGTCAAGGACAGACCTCTAATATAGAACAATCAACAGTTTATGTTCCTCCCACCCATACTAATATGGCTAATCCCCCATCTAGTTCAGGCCAGCCCTTGGGGGCACAACCTGTAACCATTCAATCTTCTGGAGGTTATGTTTATCAAATACCTATAGGGAACATTAATTATCCACCTAATCCTACAGGAATGTCTTATTCCAAAATTCCATACCCTAGTAATATTTTCATGCCATGGGGGCATCCTAACTGTTCTTACATGCCAGCAATGGAGGGGATACCCATACATACTGTGGGAGGTGATGGAGGACCGCCTCATGGTGGTCCTCCCCATGGGGAGCCTAATGGTACGAGAGGGACTGGGGGATTTCCTCCTTATGGTCTTAATGGTCCTGGTGGTCCTGAGGGGCCTGATGGTCCCTGTGGTCCTGGTGGCCCTCCTCCTAGTGGTTCTGGAGGCTCTAGAGGTTTACCTCCCAGTGGCCATGGAGGGTCTGGTCGTCTGCCTCCTAGTGGTCCTAGTGGTCTTGGTGGTCCCAATGGTCCTACTAGTCCTCTTCTCAAAGGCCCTAGTGGTCCTAATGGTCTTTATTCCATAAATAGACCCCCTACGGGAAAATTTTCTGTTAGTTCTTCATCACAAAAACCTATCTATCAGTCCACTTATGGTCCTACTAGTAATTATATGCCATATCAATATTACCAGTATGTGCAAACTAACCAACAGTTACCTTTCCTATCAACTTTGGACTTGCTTCACTTGTCCATGTTGATTAATAACCCCATTCAACACAACCCTTCTTGGCCTCCCATTTCGGTAAAGTTACCATCGAACATCCTAAAGTTCGATGGGAAGCAGGGACACGATCCAAAAAACCATGTCATGACATTCCATTTTTGGTTTTCTTCAAACTCCCTCATGGATGATTTAGTTTGGTTACGACTTTTTCAGCGAACTTTGACTAGTACAACCGCGAAGTGGTACACTGAACTCCCACAACATTCGTTTGTGGATTTTGGCTCACTGGCAACCATGTTTCTTACACACTTTCAACTCCCTATCCATTATGAATCGGGTACTGATCTCTTAACCTCTCTATGATAGAAAACCTCCACCCACATATCCTATCATATCCATGAGTGGAGAAGGCGAAGAAGGTTTATTAAGGCCCTTATTCTGGACCAGTCATTAGCTGATTAGTTTGCCAAATATTTGTTGCCTCCAATTGCCCGAGATGTGGCTATGGGAGGTGCCATTACTGAAGAGAATTCTATTAGTTGAGCCCAATATATAGACTTGGTCTATTCCCAGTCCATAACTATTTATGACTTGATTGCTTAATCTCCTCGCCCAAGCAGCGATCCTGCCAAGCCACCAGCAGAAGTACATGTTCATGGGATTGTTAGTTCAATCCAGTTCCCGTCAGCAGTGAAACTTGCCAAGTAACCCCAGACTTCCACCCCTACTCCTTTGACTCCTAAGGTTTGCACTGAGGTCAATTCTATTCAAAGCACTCAAACCTTGGGCAATAATAAAAAGAAGGGTAAAAGTAAGAATAAAAAAGTTAGAAACCAACAGGAGAATCCAATACCAACCAACAATGATAACGATAAATGGAAGAGAAAAGAAAAATATCCATGTCCGCTATGCGGAGGTGACCATTTCACAAAAGAGTGTCCCCATCAAGACGAAATATCCTAGTTTTTAAAGTCAAATCCCACACCCGCAGTACTCACGGATCCTTTTCCCTCTCAACAACAACTGATAGACCACATGTCTAATCAAGGTAACTCTAGTTCATCAGAGGAAATTCATATGATGTCCTCAGATACCATTAATCTACAAACTCAAATTCAAAATTATGACAAACCCGTAGATTAGAAAGAATACCATTCTTCTTTAGGGAAATATCCCTCTACTAGTTCTCCAGAATCCTCATCTACTGTCCCCCTATCCATCAAGAATCCTACTCTCGACATGATTTTGCATCCATCCCAGAGTACTCTTTGGAAGGCTGTATTTAACCCTAATGCTCGAGCTGCTCAATTTTATAATGTAGTTGAAGATATTGCTTAGGAACCTTGTGCAATGTCTACCTTAGAAGTACTCCAAAGTTGTCCTACACAGTGCAAAAACTTGTTAACAGAATTAGGAGCTTTAGACCTGGATAATAATAATTTGATTCATTTCAATGTTGAGAACTATAAGTCTAGGTTACCTCATAAAATTGCTTTTCAGATCATTATGAAAGAAGTTGGAAAGAAAGTTTTTTGAACGGTACT
The DNA here is from genome assembly GCA_001517045.1 of Pseudotsuga menziesii. Taxonomy (NCBI): domain Eukaryota; kingdom Viridiplantae; phylum Streptophyta; class Pinopsida; order Pinales; family Pinaceae; genus Pseudotsuga; species Pseudotsuga menziesii. The sequence goes on along the minus strand of LPNX010090218.1, from coordinate 48,901 downwards.
AGATGAAGGCACTTCAACCTTGGTTTTGTCTATGTCTTGTTGGAAAGCTCTCTGCTCTCCTGAGCTTGTAACATCACCTACGACTCTGAAGGCCTTTAATGGATGAGGTTTTCAGCCCCATGGTCTCATATCAGCTCTCGCAGTCGAGATTGGGGGAAAAACCATTTCTATTCAAGTAGAAGTGGTAGATGCCCCATTAGACTACAACCTCATTCTAGGAAGAAATTGGTTCTATGCCATGACTGCTGTCAGTTCAATAGTATTCCAAACAGTCCAATTTTTGCATCTAGGGAGAATTTTTACTATTGACCAGCTTGATTTCTATACGCCGGATGTTACTACCTCTATGGCTAATAACATCCCCATGTTAGGCTAGTCCCCTCCTCCTTACTAGTCAATTGGGGTAGGCATGTTGAAGGATTCATCCCTTATGGGGATTTTTGCATCCACTTCTCTTAACACGGATTCCATGACAGTCCATATGATTGCCTCATTTGATTGTGAGCCTAAAGGAAAATAGGTTGTTGAGTCCACCTTGTTGAGTTCACACGAAGCAATGTATGACACCATTCAAACCCTTTTCAATGATCACACTGATGACCTTCATCTAGTGGCTTCGGATCCTTACCATTTACCTTCCTGGTTAGAACCATCTCTTCCTGTTCTAGATTATCTCTCTGAGACTTTTCCTTTAGATGATTCCATTATGGAGATCATGAGTATAGATGAGTCCATTTGGGAGGATCACCATCATTGATCCATGTTCCACCCCAACACCAGTTCGGTTAACCATGATTATGCATCTCTGTTTCCTACTGATATTGTCAATGTACCCCAAAGTACCATATTGTTGCAAGACACAGATTCTGAAGGAAACCTTTGCAACATTACTCAAATGAATTTGATTGACATATCAGCCAAGCCTAGTACCATCGAGCATGTTCATGTTGGGTAGAATTGCTCGATAGATGAATCTGAAGCATACAAGGCACTTTTCAAGGAATTCCATGATATTTTTTCCTGGTCCTATGAGATGTTGGGGATTGACCCATCCATTGTGGTCCACGAGATTAAAACCTATCCCATGGACAAGCCTGTTAGGAAAAACCTAAGGCAAGTCCATCTATAGAAGGCCGCAGCAATTAAAGCTGAAATTGAGAAACTTCTCAAAGCTGGGTTTATTTATCCAGCACCCCTGATGGAATGGGTATCGAACATTGTCCCTGTCAATAAAAACCAGGGCACCATTAGAGTCTGTATCGACTTTAGGGATTTGAATAAAGCTTGTCCCAAGGACAACTTTCCTACTTTGCACATCGACCAGATTATTGACAACTGTGCTGGAAGTGTCATCTTCTCATTTATGGATGTATTCTCTGGCTATAATCAGATTGAGATATTACCCACCAACCAACACAAAACGACATTCATTTTCCCATGGGGAACCTTTGTATATAAGAAGTTACATTTTGTCTTGAAAAATGCTAGAGCCACGTTCCAGCGTGCGATGTCCTATGCATTTCACGATATTAAACATATTGTTGAACCATACTTTAATGACCTCCCTGCTCATTCACATGGATGGGAGGACCACCCTTGTCATCTTAAGATACATATTCCTAAGATGCCGTCATTATAATATATGCCTCAATCTGCATAAATGTGATTTTTGCTTTGAGATGGGACATCTGCTAGGTTTTGTGGTCTCCAAAGATGGCATCTGGATAGACCCTTTGAAAATTGCGGCCATTTTGGCTCTAGTAGCCCCAACTAATATCCATGAACTCCAAAGTTTACAAGGGAACGAAAACTTCCTCCGTCGTTTCATATGCAATTTCACAGAGAAAACACACGGTTATATGCATCTCCTTAAAAAGGACACTCCGTTCTTTTGGGATGACCAAGCCCAACGTGCCTTTGATAATATCAAACACGCTTTGACTCATTCACCTGTGATACACACCCCTGATTATTCAAAGGAATTTCTCTTATATATGGCTGCCTCCGCTACTACCATTGCTATTGTTTTGGTGAAGGAAAATCCCAACGGTCAGGAGCATGTGATTTACTATGCTAGTAGGAATATTATGGATTCTGAAACTCGATATTCATGCGTGGAGAATTTAGCATTGGCCACATTCATTACTGTATAAAAACTTTGTCACTACAATTTGCTCCGCACAACCACTGTATTGGAAAACCAGAACCCTATGTATTACATCCTGACTCATCAGGTGCTCAGGGGCAAGTACTCCTGATGGATATTCATACCACATGAGTTTGATATGGAGTTCACCAAAGCCACATCAAAAAAATCCTTGATCTTTACCGAGCTCATGTGTGATCTTCCTTGTGCTGCAATGGAATCTGAGCCTAATGATTCATTTCTCGATGAATTTGTGTTCCTGATCAGCACTACCGATCCATGGTATGAATATTTTCTTATTTATCTCCAAACACAACGATTTCAACTGCATTTATCCCGTGACGATCGTCGCTGTATCTGTCACCACATGAAATACTACCTCATCGTGGATGATACCTTGTATAGACGTGGGATTGATTCTATTGTCAACAATGCCCCACCCATGAGGAAGCTGAACACATGTTGAATGATTGCCACTCTAAAGCATGTGGCGGTCATTTATCTGCGATGGCTACAGCCCAAAAAATCCTTCACGCTGGCTATTTCTAGGCTTCCATCTTCAAAGACTCTCATGAGGCTGTTAATAAATGCCCACGTTGTCAACATTTTTATCCCAAAAAGTGCCCCCATCCTGCTCCGCTACACCCCATCATTGCCATTGGCCCATTTTCCAAATGGGGAATTGACTTTATGCGTTGTAAGCTTACCTCAGCCCGAGGGCATGGTTACATCATCGTAGTCATGGACTATTTCACAAAGTGGGTGTAGGCCATTCCTACATATGCAGAAGATGGTAAGATTGCCACTCTCTTCTTGTTCAATCATATCATAGCTAGATTTGGAGTCCCGTAGTCCATCGTTACTAATCACAGATCACATTTCTGTAATAAAATGATGGAGGAACTAAGTGCCAAGCTAGGTTTTCTCCATGAAAACTCTATGCCATATTATCCACAAGCTAATGGTCAGGTAGAGGCCAGTAACAAAGTTTTGAAAACTATGCTTTGTAGGATGGTTGGAGATCATAAATCCAACTAGCACCACATTCTTTTCTCCGCTCTTTGGGCTTATAGGAATTTGGTGAAAATAGCCACTGGTTCCACACCATTCCAGCTTTTCTATGGACTTGAAGTTGTCTTACCGATTCAATGTCAGATTCCATCTTTACAACTTGCCATCGAACTTATCCCAGACACTTCCGTAGAGGAAGAAACATTTTTGTACTTAAACAAACTTGACGAGACTCGGAGAGATGCTTCCTTGGATAATGAAGCACATAAGAAATGTGTCAAGGCACAGTATTATAAATCCATCCAACCTCATTCCTTTAATGAGGGTGAGCTAGTTTTGACTTACGACCAAAGATATGACAAACTAGGGAAGGGTAAGTTCGAGTCCACGTGGTACGAACCTTTCATCATTTCTAAATTTTTAGAGAAAGGAGCCTACGATCTCATTGACTACGATGGAATCCCTTTTGGGAAACCTCACAATGTGCTGTACCTGAAAAGGTACTATGCCTAGGTATTTCTTGGATGGTATCTTGTATATATGTATATTGCTTGAATTTCAGTGTGCTTTTAGTATTTTCATGATGGTTTTGAGTTTAGTGTCTGCATATATTTATACCATGTTTTGGTCATGCGGAGTAGATGGATTTCTATAGCTTTGTTGATGATGCTTGCCCCCACACCTTGAATATCGCCTCATTTTCTTGGGTCCTCTATTCCCCGGATGAAGATTTGGTCAGTTGAGGAGCGGTTTGTATTGGTCCTGCTACCAATAACATCACTGAGTATCAAGCAGTCATTGGTCTTCTGACTGAATCCTCCTCCCAAGATGTTGGCAATTAGATAGTCTTGATGGACTCACAACTCGTGGTTTGTCATCTAAACCATGTCTACACCATTAAAAAACTCGTGCTTCTCTGCCTCTTCTGAAGAGTACGCTTGCTAGAAATATCATTTCAAACCATCACTTATAGGCATATCCCTAGGAAACATAATGTAGTTGCTGAATCATTAGCTAATTACATCCTAGATTGGCATATTGCCCATTCATGACGTTAAAATCAAACATGGTCCATTGTAAATAAACATTTAAAGACACATAAAACTCATGTAAAATACATTCACCATTTGAGACATATAAACACCAGGAATAAGTATGTATATATATATATATATATGAACAAGTTTACAAAAATAGGTCTCGAGACCTCATCTGAAGCACGCAGGATTTCAGGAAAAAATCACCATACAAAATCCTGAAGTTGTCAGCTTTTAGTAGATATCTCATACACACAATGTCTAGTGATGCTCGTGGTAGCACATCACCACTTGAGATACTCTACATAGCATCCTACTAAATCGACTCGGTACTCCCACTGTGGGTCTCTAATACCTCAGAGGGAGGTCATCAATGGAAGTGTCAGGGATATCCAAGGTAAACCTCTCTAGGTTTTCCTCTAACTCCCTGGTGATATCATCGCCCTGTGGTACAAAGAGGGCTCTAGCTCATCTATCCAATGGGGAATCTCCCCCAGGTCGTGCTGCTCCAACCTCTGCATAAAAATATTCAGGTCTCATTACTTAACATAAAAGGTATAAAACATCAAAAAACATAAAAACATTTCATCCATTTTAGGGTTTCTTGCTTCTTATTGATGTCACACCATTGTCCGCTAGGTAGGAGTGGTAGGTCAGGATCTTCGTTGAAGTCTGTGCCTACATAAGAATAATCCTCCACCACGAGGATATGATCTCGGAGCCATCTGAAGAATGGGGCACTAAAATTCACCTTCCTCCTTCCCGCTCCAGTACAAGACATAATCTGGATCCACCATAGCATACGGGGGTCCCACGCTCTCAACTCTGTGAAGACCACTCGAGGTCTCATCTGTGGTACCCTCTCAAAGAAGAAGTAGGCTAAAATGGAACCAAAGCCAAACTACTTTATTTCTCCCTGTCGACACTTAGTCAGCTGATCCTTGAATATTGAAAGCATTGATTCTGCCCAGTTGAATACTGTAGGTACCATGGCCTCTATGGCATATAACATGTGTGTGCTAGAAGCTTGGTGCACACCCTGACTCTCAGCCACTCTCTACATAGTATATAGGACAGTTCGTAGAGGCCCATCCATCACTACTCTGATGGGGATTTTCTTCCTCGATGTCCTCATCCCTAGGATACAGTGACGGTCTATCAACTCTTGTGTGGTAATATCCACTCCCCAGGAACTTGTTAGCGAGATGGGGGCACCTTGTCTCGAGAGACCAGTCAAGAAGTAGATGTCCTCTACCTCCACTATCAGAATATGGGCCCCAACCTCAAAGTGCTGCTACTCCCAATTCCACATCCGAAGTATCTGCTCTAGCTACCGCTCATGTGATACCATGCTTGGGGTCCAAAAGAATTTTAGGAGCCCACAGTCTCGTAATGCGGCTATACAACCCGCATTCATTTCAGTGAAAGCGTAATCATTGTCATGTTGTCTTTCTTTCCATATCACCATGATTAATCAGCAAAGACCTACCAAAATCAATCATATCACATATTAGAATCATCCGTAATCATTTAAATTCAAAAGAATGATTTATTTTTGCTTGTGCTATCATTTTTAAATCTCCATGGATGTAACCACCTGTGCACCATTGGAGACAGGTGGTGGCACCACCTGTCGGCTTTGTTTTAGGTGTAGTTCTAGTGAGGTACCACGTATCCCACAAGGGGTATGTGCGATGCCCATTTTTATGGTTTTAGTCTTGCCATAAAATCCCAAAACCCCATCAAAACTCAAAATCAAGACTATGAAAATAAAGAGTAAGGTTTTAACTGTTACCTGGAACTGACGTTGCTCAAAACCGATGATGCGAATTCCCGGTATTAGCAGCTGAAGATCTGACTAGGAAATTGTTCCAAATGCTCTCCACTATGGGTAAGTAGTAAAATGATTTGATTTTTTACTATTTACATGACTTATATATGCATTTTTTGGGTATGACATGCTATAGTTGTGATTTAAAATCACTTTTTACTCGAAATTTATCAGTCGTAATCCCTTGATGTTAGTTATGAGTGCATTTAATACTTGTTGTTTTAGTCGATTGCAGGATAGAAGAACCATAGCAAAAAAAGATTTGGGAGTTTGTTTATGACTTTTTTGTACTTCCATAAAACGGAAAAAGTCGATGAGCGTTTGTTATGACACTTTGGTCGCACTCCTTAAACCCAATATCAAAGGTCCGAGTCTGTTTCTAATTCTTTCTAGGCTCGTAAAAAATGACATTGTGTAAAGAAAGCTCATGGAGTCCTCTTTAAAATATTTTTAGGCTCCCTAAATACGAAAATATTGTCGAGCGATATTGTCTTCTTCACGCTCGTTAAAGCATTCGAAGAGTCGTCTTTTCGATGATAGGTTATCTCTTTTTTGGTTTATATAGACTATTTATGAAAAATGAACACTCCAACCGATCATGAATGAAAGAGTTCTCTAAGGTATGATTTTACACTTTTTCGGGCCTTAGGGACTAAATCATACAAAAAAGGACCCCTTTGGTGTCTTCTTCCATAGTCGTTCAGACTCTCTAAACATGAACAATACCGAGTTTTCTTTCATTGGACTTGTTAAATTAAACATTGAGAGACCCGTTTTGGGAATGAACCCCTCCTCTTTTAGGTTTGTAAAACATATGAATTTGGACTTGTCTTTGGACAAGCTATACCAAGTGTTTGTTACCCTCTTTGAACTCATAAAACCGAAAAGAGGTACTCATTGATCATGACGGGGGAAATGGGAAGGGAATCATTTTGCAAATAAATGGTAGTAGTTTGTTGTTACCTTTGAACATGGCACTTGTTTGCGTATCATTTCAGTCAATTGGGTATTCAGCTGATCTCCATGACGATCCACTTTCATGAGTCATGTCACTCCTTTGAGTCTTTCAAAAGAAGGCATTGTCCATTGTCGCATCATGAGTTTGTCCCATTTAGTCATGCTACCAAGTCTTTTGTCGTGCCACCCGATGTTCAAAGGGAAATTGAAGAAGTTTACCTATGCAGTCAAAACAGTCTCTGTGTCAGTACATTTGGGTCAGTCCTATGGTTACTACATTCACATCATTCCAAAACTATGTTCTGAGTTTCATGTCATCGATGTGGGACTCATCATGGCCCTCCTTCAACGAGGCTTTTCCCATCAACATTAGCTCATCATCTGGGAACTACTATTATAAACAAAAACTTAGTACCTTGAGATATGTATGCTTTAATGACAAATTTTCTTGCTCTGGACATAGGTTCACATCATTGACCTTTGATCGCCAGAATCAACTAGGTGTGAGACATTGAGACATCTATTCACACTCAGTAGATTGTACTAGGGTACCTTGGGAATCATTTACATCAATGGTGATCTCCCTCACACTTGTTAACGGTTCACATCATTGGCAGTTAATCAAGTGGTTTCTACCATGTTCGACTTCAGATCATTGTAATCACATGGATAGAATCATACTTTGTCGAAGACGAGACGAATGCCTTGGGTATGTGTTTAAAGTGATCATTGCTTTTCCCCAGGTTGCGATAGATTTTTGTATATCTAGCATGGATCCACATTTGTATGGTCATGGCTATGCTCAAATTTGTGTCTGTATAACATAGATCTACATTGTATGTCTAGTAGCTATGTTCAAGTTTGAGTCCTCTATCACATGGATATACACTATATTCTAGTAGCCATGCTTGTTTATTCCTCCCATGGATCTTCCTTGTATTGGTTTGCAGCCATGATTTGGTTACTTGTGTCTACGAGTCAAAAATATTGATGTACTACAGATGCCTACTTGACAACATGCTCCAATCAAGCTGACATTTCACCTCAAACTGACAACTTGTTCTCTCAAAGCTCTCATTTATCGTATCCCTCTAAGACTCATGCTTTGGGGGGAATCCTGTTATACTCAAATCCTATCACAACCATGTGATAAGACCCTTGACTTACATATTTTTCCTTAATCCTAGCATGTGGACTGGAAACCCATGTTGTTTGTCAATATTACATAAAAATACTTAGCATTGTGCTTTCCCTTTTAACCATGAGCGGTACCTTGTTGGCACTGCTTGTATCTTGTTTACCATAAGTGATGCCACCGCCTTTGGCCTTTGGTCCATAAGCAGTTCTAACCCAAATCACTATATCATAAGAGTAGAAAAGCGGTACCCTGGGTAAAATGGGAAAACGAGAAGTTTCTCAAGGCTTCTAGATCATGAGCCTCATGTCCTCCCTTACCCCTATCATTGTGGGTTAGTTGAGCTTGAGATCCCCCATCATAGGATATTAGAGGCCACCTCATCCACAAATATCTCAACCATTCCTATCCATTGAGCCTTATAAATACAAGCTCATGTCCATGGTTTAGAGGGAGAGCCATAGAGGTATTGTTATGCTATTGGATTGACCACTTGGCCTAAGGCATTTGAGAGCATAGAGAGCAAAGTTGGAGCTTATGGGGATGAAGTGTTGGTTTCATGGAGATGCACATCAACACTAAGGCTTAATTGGTTTTAAACTTCTCCATTCATATTAATGCAAATTTGATTTCTGTCCCACATTACTGTTGTTCTGATTTCGCATGTAAATGTTGTTGGATTCCTTATTCACTGACATGGATAAACATATTATGTTCTGGTATATTTTATGTGTTTGTGTGTTTGATCTGATTGCTGGTGCACAGGTTCACTATTGAAGCAACATTCCAGGTGTCTACGAAATCCAGGGAGGGTCTTCAGCCTTTGTCGTTCATGCATTTGTTCTAGATCTGAACCATTTAGACCAGAGGAACAACTTTTGTTCGTAGAAGGTGAAATATTCCTGCTTACAGGTTCCACCTATAGTAAGGACCAATAAATGACATGCTTAGTGTCATAAACATATTCCTTTAATAAAGATGCATGGAAAACATTATGAACTCTTACATGCATAGGTAATGCTAATTCATAATCCGCTGGTCCTTTCATGGCCAAAATTTTAAAAGGTCCACAAAACATAGGTGCTAACTTACCATACCTACCCAAGCTCAATGAGTTTCGTTTTGCTTTCACTTTCAAGTAGACATGCTCACCTACTTGATAGTCTTTATATTTTCTTTTCTTATTCGTATAACTTTTCTGATGGTCTTGTGACTCTTTAAGGTTTCCCTGGACCTTGGTAACTAACTATCCCTAGTCCAATAACACGTCAAGCCCTAACATGAGACGATCCACTAGTCTGTCCCAAATAACTAGGGTCCTACACTTCTGTCCATAGAGTACCTCAAAATGACTCATCTTGGCAGAAGCCTGATACCCGTTGTTATATGCAAACTCTGCAAGGTGCAGATAATCCTCCCACTTGGTGGGGTTGTTCATGACATACATTCGAAGCATGTCTTCAACAGTTTGGTTTACTCTTTTAGTCTTCCCATCTTTCTGCAGGTGATAAGCAATGCTAAAGTTCAGCCACGTCACTAATATAGAGAATAAAGATCTCCAAAATTTTCCTATAAACTTAACATCTCAATCTGAGATAATTGCTTTGGGTATCCCATGCATTATGAATATCTCTTTTAGGAAGATATCGGCAATGTTCACGGCCTTGTAGGTCGATTTCATGGGAATGAAGTGTGCTGCCTTTGACAGCTTTTCAATGACTACAAAGATGGAATCATTTTTCTTCTTTCTTTTTGGTAATCCAGTAATAAAATCCATATTGATAACCTCCCACTTCCATTCCGGAATGGGCAATGGCTGTAGAAATCCTGAGGGATGCTGGTGCTCAGCTTTAACTGCTAGAATTCTTGACATTTCACAATAAACATTGCAATGTTGGCCTTTAACTTAGGCCAGAAAAAGAGTGTCTTGATGACATATATCATCTTTTGATATCCCAGGTGGCCCAAGTAGGGTGCCCTATGAAATTTTGTGAGGATGTTGGACCGAAATTCCCCTCCGTCTGTAACATACAATCTATCCTTGGACCATAGTAGTCCGGAGTCATCCACCTTGCATACCTTATATTTTTGAAACAACCGGTCCTCCTGGACCTTCTTGATGATTTCCACATAGAATGGGTCAACCTTGTTGGCCGTTCTAATCTTCTCATGCAAATCTACATAAGTTTGACTCAGGGTCACCTCACATATTATATGAGTTCATCGAATCAAAGCATCGATAACTTTGTTCTCTTTGACCTTAATATGCTTTAGTTCAAAGTGATACTCACTTAGGAAAGACAACCATCTGGCCTACCTTGCATTCATATCGAGTTGCTTGAACAAATATTTCAGACTCATATTGTCAATCTTTAGAAGGATCTTCCTCCCGGTGAGGTAGTGGCTACACATCTTTAGAGCATGGATAATGGCCGCTAGCTCAAGATCGTGCATGGGATAATTTTTCTCATGCTATTTTAATTTCCATGATTCATAATAGATCACATGATCATTTTGCAAAAGGAATCCTCCAACTCCTTCCTTGCTTGCATCCATGCATACAATGAAATCCCCATCTGGATCCGCAATCCACAACACTGGTGCGGTCATCAAAAGTTGCTTAAGCTTTTGAAAAGTTTCTTCACACTTGTCAGTCCATAAGAACTTGTTTTATTTCTTTTGCAAATCCATCATGGGGCAAGCAATTCTCGATAAGTTCTCAATGAACTTTCGATAATATCCGGCTAATTCCAAGAATGACCTAATTTCAGTGACACAAGTCATGGTAGGCCAATCCTTTATGGCTAGAATATTTTTCAGGTCCACAGCTATTCCTGCCTGGGATATGATGTGACCTAGGTACTGTACTTATGGTTTGTAAAAAACACATTTACTAAACTTAGCGTAGAGCTCGTGTTCTCTAAGCACTTGAAGTACTATGTGAAGGTGTTCTTCGTGTTCCTCTTTATTCTTGGAATAAACTAGGATGTCGTCAATAAAGACTAGTACAAACTTATCCAGATATTTACTGAATATGTTGTTCATCATACACATAAAGTTTGCGGGTGCATTGGTCTACCCAAATGGCATCACTAAAAACTCATAGTGCCCGTACCTCGTACAAAAGGTGGTTTTGAGAATATCTTCGTCTCGAATCCATACCTAAGGATACCCAGATTGCAGGTCAAGACGTCGAAAATATTTTGGCTCCTCCCACTTGGTCGAACAAATCATCGATCATAGGGAGAGGGTAGCAGTTCTTTATAGTCATTTTGTTCAACAGACGGTAATCAATGCACATCCACATCATACCATCATTTTTATTTACAAACAAAATCTATGCTCCCCAATGGGACATAATGGGTAGGATATACCCTTTCTCTATTAATTCCTACAACTGCAGTTTGAGTTCCACCAATTTGGATGAACTCATGCGGTAAGGGGCTTTAGAGGCCGGAACTGATCCTGGGGTCAGTTCAATGGAAAAGTCTAGGTCTTGTTTTGGAGGTAATCTGGGAATTTCCTTAGGAAACACATCCTTGAATTTTTCAAGAACGGGGAAGTCTTCTATGCATTGTTCTCTATCAGAATCTACATCTCGGATGTTCACCGCAAACAACTTGTAGCCCTTCCTAACACACTTCTTCGCTTGTAAGGAAGATAGTTGTCTTACAAAAAATTTCTTTGGGATTCCTTTAACCTTCACTTGGTTCCCTTGGCTATCAGTACACAAGATAGACTTGTGTAGACAAAATAGCATGACATGGTGTTGTTCCAACCAATCCATGCCAATAAGAATATCGTACAATCCTAAAGGTAGGATTTTCAGGTTTACCTTAGTAAGGAAACCATTTAGGTTTACTTCACATTCTTTAACAATTTATAAAACCTTCCATTTCGTACCAGTGGCTAACTGTACCAGCCAAGGTTTATCATTCTTTACTTTTCCTAACTTGGATAAATACACAATCTTAGGTGCAACATAGCTCCATCAAGCACCACGATAAATAAGTATTGAAATAGAGGTGTTGAAGATCTTACCTTCGATCTCGACCATTGTAGCTTGATGGTCTTCCTGTCGGCCATCTAATTATGCATAGATTCATGGGGTTCTTGCTATATCCTCATCAGTAGGTTCTTCTTGCAGGTTATGCAAGACTCCATTTTTCTTGTTCTTACAATCTCGGACATAATGTGACCCATTTCACTTCCAGCACTTGATCGCTAAAGGGGTAGAATTGGCTCCACTTTCCACTTACTTATTCCCGTTAGGAGCTAGTACATAAGGCTTTGTACCAGTTTTGTTGAAGTTCTTGTTCGCTTGAAAGCTGTTATTTTGATTTCTATAAGGATGCGGGTTTGACCTAGGCTTGCGGTTATCACAAAAGTTTCTATAATTTTCTCGGTTTTGGTTATATTTTTCTTTCCCTAAGTTCCCATGCTTATAGCAGAGACGATCCTTGTGTACTGCAGTATCCATTTTCTTTGGAATGTCAAATTATATCCTATCTCGAAAATTGGGAGGAAGACATCCTAGGAATTCGTGGATCTGCACCTTCTCTTCTTTGATATACGGTACATAATGCAACAAATATAGAGATCTGTTTATAAATGCGTCCATTTTTCTTGCCCTAACTTCCCATGCTCATAGCAGAGACAGGCCTTTTGTAGTGCAGTATCCATTTTCTTTGTAATGACAAATTCTATCCTATCCCAAAAACTGGGAGGAAGACATCCTAGGAACTCCTGGATCTGCACCTTCTCTTCTTTGATATACAGTACATAATGCAACAAATCTAGAAATCTACTTATAAATGCATCCATAGTCATGGACCCCATGCGTAGTTCATGGAACTCTTTTACCTTGCGGTCAAAGAATATTTATGACATGTATTTTTCTTGGAAAATCTTTCAAAAATTTTCCTAGCTTATTTATCGTAGTTCATATTTCTTGGTGTGCTTTAAATCTTGCCACCATCTTGCTTCCTTACCATTCAGGTTGTAGATGGAAATCCTAGCCTGCTTCACACTTGAATAGTTATGAACCTGGAAATACTTACTCATTCCAACAACCATTCTTTATCCTTTTCTCCCATATTTACTTCACCTTCATCGGTTGGGGTCTTATTTTTCGAAACTCCCCATAAAGACTGTCATTATTTCTTTGCCTCTTTCTCTATGGAGAAGGTGAGTCCTCACTAGCAGGACTGTGATGATCTCCTTTAGTTTCTTCAGGTGTACCTTCTTTTTCTGCTTCTCTTGGGCTGCTAGCCCACTCATGGTACAATTCTCTTTTGGATCTGTTGGTGGACTGGGTAGGTTTACCTTGCGGGATCCCTCCCGTCATGTTATGCAATAATGCTTCATTTATAGCTTATTGTTTCGTTCTTTCATTTAGAATGTCTTCTTTGAAATTTTTCAGTTAAGCTTGAAGATTGTGCAAATTTTTTAGCACATCAAAGTTTAGCTCAACCACCAAGTTCAATTCTGGAGTGTGGGTGGTATTTTCTTCTTGCCATCTCTTTTCTCCCTCAGTATTCATAAACTGAACAACTCTATAAAAATTTTCCTGTAACACAGTTTTTTTATAGCAGCAAAAATTTCTGTTAGTAACAAAAATTACTTATCATACTTTGTTTTCCTTGGGTGAATTTATGGTGTGCCCATAAGTCTCTCAGTATTGAAACTGGGCTCTGATACCACTTGTATTGTCCTCAAAAATTGAAATTTTTTATTTTTTATAGGCTAGTAAAAACTACCTGAAGGGGATCATTATTACTCATGTGGAATTACATGCACTACTTAAACTACTCATATTGTCTTGTTAATCTCTTATCCATTCAGTGATTATTATTTTGTTTACTTCTTGTGTCTTAATTATGTTATTTAAACAATTTGTACATCTTAGTTATTACTGTAGGTGAGTTAATGAATTGTATAGTTCATTGTTTTACTTCTGCACATGTGTACTCTGTTTATTAAGTATAAACTAAATTAAATTTGTTGATGGGAATAAAGTGGTGGAGTGGTGGGACTTTTTCTCCCATGACGATCTAAGAGGTAAGGTATTACTTGGTTATGCAGGCTTACTTAATTCAATCGAACTAAGGCACCTTTCTCTTTTACTTACGTAGTTCATTTCTTATGATGGGACTATATGTAAAGTGTGTTGACACCCTTGGTCGTCGATAACCTACAGTTAATTATTACATTGCCTATCAACTTGGTTTTAAAACTTGGTAAGTTCGTTATCATGAATTTAACTATTTTGGCTAAATTTCCTCTACTTTACTTATTCTTCATTATGGTTTTAAATTCGTTATCCTATATGGCATTAATGTCTCTTTCATGCTATGTATATTTTTAATATACTCTTTAACATCTCTTATGCTCTTATATTGGTAGGTTATTCATGGTTTGAGAGCAGAGGTTTGGATTTGATAGGTTGAGAGATTATGATGGCATAATTTTTATTGCATGGGGCTTAATCCTAAACATCTTGTTACTATGGTATTAAAAAACCTAAGCTCTAAACCTATGGACTAAACATTATCTACATAACTAAGCAAGGGTTCTTTTTTTTTTAGAGGAAAAAATACCAGTCTTTGTTATTCATAAGAATAAAAAGACATATTAAACTTTTTACATCATTCTTCTCAGAGAAGTAACAATAAGGATCCCAATCAGAACTTAAGCATACAAGATCATGCCTTTAGAAACCTCCAGCAAGTAGAAAGACATAAAGTCTGATCATAGCAAACTTTTCTCATCATCCTTGAATAATTAGGTCAGAAAATGCTGAGAAATTGGAGGTGATCAATAAACAAACATTCCTGAGAAAAACTCGCTGGATGAAAAGTATCAATGATGAAACATCATGTGCTGAATAAATAAACACATTTCAGCAGCTAAAAAAGAACATATTGGCCATTTTCTATGACCATTCCATCCAAAGATTCAGAGAAAGAACCATATCCCATATCCAATTTCAGGGTATGTTTGGAGAGGCCGTCAGCCAGCATGTTATGCTCACGGAAAGTGTGCTTGAAAATCACCAAAGGGACAAGTTGTAGCATTTATTTTGTATCATCACACCAGTGCATCAGAGAAGAAATATCAAGGCCTGAAAGTCCATTGAGCCAGGAAATAATAACCATAGAATCACCATAAATCATCTGAATAGGTAGACCCATCATCAACTCACTCTAAGAATAACCCATAGAGCCAACAATTCCGCTCTAGTATTTGTGCTGCATCCACAGCCTAAAGAAAAACTGAAATAATGATTTTCATTTAGATAAATCACAAAACCAGCTCCTCCAACTTTCTCTGCAGCAGCCCCATCAAAAAAACCACATGGAAAGATCATCTGTGGCTTTGGACCAATAATCCTATTTTTAAGGGATTTTTTTAAAACTGGAAATAGTTTTTGGAAACTCTCAACCCCAGAGATAGTAGAATAAATAGAATGCTTTTGATTCTCAAAAAGACACTTATTTTGGAGAATCCAAATAGACCAGAAAATGAATAGAGGCAGATATCTAAAAACAACATAACGCGCAGTAGTGCTGAACTAGTGAGCCAGAAAGGAGTGGATAGAGCTACCTAAGGGAGAAGCAAACCCAAACCTATCTACAAAGTAAGAGAAAATATGCAGGATATTTTCTGAATTTCTCTCACATAGAACACAACGGCTCGGGCCATGAAAACCGAAAGATTGAAGCTGATCCCAAGTGAGAATCCGGCCTTTTACCAACAGCCAAATGAAACAGGCTATTTTTTTAGGGATATTAAGGGTCCAAAGAGAGTCGATAACCGGGTTCTGTTCCCCCAAACAACTGTTCAATATTATATAATCATATCCTTTAGCTGCTGTTATAGGGCCAATAAAATTGCTATAAGACTAGAGGAGCTGATCATGTTGATCATTTATATGTATTCTATTGTATTCCAGCCCTCTTACAAAATTTTCCCAAAGAGTTTTCCATTATCCACATAGATCAAGTTCATCTGCTGTAAACAAATAACCTGAAGCAAATTTGGTATTATTCCTTGCTTAAGCTAAAGTGTAAATCCCATAATCTTCCAGATATGCTATTAAGTCATCTGGGAGAATAAAGGAGTTGCCCAAACCAACAATAGGATCCACACCCAAACGAATATCAGACCCATTGCCTACTTTCCATATAATCCCTTTACCAATCCATGGCAAGGTTTTGAGAAAGCCTTTCCATATAACCGAGGCGTTTCGAGTCTTGAAACTTTTCTTTCTAAGCCAAGAATGCAAAGGAATTTTCTTCATATATTTTACACTGAGGAGAAAATGCCAAATACCTGTGCTGTTAAGAGCATACCAGAATTTTTTTACTCTCAAGGATAAATTGAAACTTGGGAGGTGCTTGATTCCCCAGCCACCTAAGGAAATAGGTCGCGCAAGAATATGTCAATCCACGAGATGAATTTTTTTTTGCTTTGAAGAGGAGCCCTAGAGAAAAAAAAAGATCAATTTTCTGAGCTTGTCTAGGATTGAGGAAGGAATCGGAACGAGGGCCATCCAGAAGACATGAATGCTTGAGAGAAAAACTCATATGAGAACAAGACGACCACCCATAGAAAATAGCCTATTTGTCCAGTGAGAGATACGCATCTCAAATTTTGATAAGAGCGAGTGCCAATCCTTGACCTGATAACCCGAAGGCTTGAGAAAATAACCAAGATAGGTGAAACCTTGATTAAGATGTGAGAATCTGTAAGGAAGGAGGTCTATTATTCTACTAAGAATGGCTGCATCCAAGTCATTATGTAGAAAACATGATTTTGCCATATTTATACACATGCCAGAGGCTTCACAAAAGATGTCAAGTAAAAATTTGAATGCTATCCATTCCTCATATGTACCCATACCAAATAAAATGAAATCATCTACGAAAAGTAAATGAGTGAGGAAGAGATGAGGTGATATCTTGATACCTTTAATTTTACCATTTCTCTTGGCATCTTCAATCATAAGACTAAGTCCTTCAATAACCAGAATGAATAACAAGGGGGACAAAGGGTAGCCCTGCCTGATTCCACGAGATGATGGAAAGAATGTAGATGGAGATCCATTTACCAGAATAGAAAAGTTTTTAGAAGATATACATCCCATTATACAATTAACCCCCACAAGAGGAATCCCAATCTGGATAAGAATTAATCGAATGTAAGTCCAATTGACTCTGTCAAAGGATTTTGTCAAGTCCAGCTTTAGGATGAGGGCACATTGCTTTTTTGTTTTGAAAGTGAAGGACTTCTTGAGTAATGGAAACAGGTTCAAGGATTTGACGGTTCTTCAGGAATCCAAACTTCTGAGGAGAGATAGAGGAGTCTAAAAAAGGTTTGAGTCTTAGGGCCGCAACTTTAGATATCAGTTTATAGCAACTATTGCAGAGAGAAATAGGTCTAAAGTTAGCGAAAGAGGTAGGTAGTTTGAAATTTGGGATAAGAGCTATAAAGGTGGAATTTAGGGAGGATGCCATACTACCCGATAAATGTGAAGATTCAACCATATTGACAAGTAGGGGTCCTAGAAGATAAAAAAAGGACAGGTAGAACTCAACCGGCCAGCCATCAGGGTTTGGAGCTTTATCTATTTTGAAATATTTTAGGGCCCACTCAACTTCCAAAAGAGTGACAGAACAAGAAAATTTCTTTTTCCCTTCCCCACTAACATAGGAAGGAAATAGTCGAATAACCTTAAGTTGAGCAGAGATATTTGTCAAATGATCATCAGCAAAAATATTTTTAAAGTAGCGAAATCCTAGGGCTTTTATGCTCTGGTCGTCCAAGATCCAGTTACCTACTTCATCTTGTAAAATCTAGATGGCATTATGATTTTTGCGAGCTGATGCCACTGCATGAAAATATTTGGTATTGGCATCCCCATTCATAGCCCATGTAACTCTGCTTTGAAGCCTTGTAGAGTATAGTTCATGATCCAACAGTTTTTGAAGATTAGCTTTAAGAGTACTTAGTCTAAATCGCTGCTCATCATTTCATATAGTAGATTGAGAAGAATGAAGAAGAGTACTAATTTCCTCCTCCAAGTGAACAGATTTATCCTTTAATTTTTTTGATTCCACTTTAGTCCAAGACTTCACTTTTTCTTTCAACAAGCGAAGTTTGAAATAAATATCATTCATAGCGTCCAAAGAGGCATCTGAATTGATGAGTGGCCATTTAGTATGAATCATATTGGTAAAATATTCATTCCCTAACCAATATTGATTGAATTTGTAGGGGAATGCACAAGGATTCTGTTGATCCATCCATTCAAATAGAACAGGAAAATGATCATAAATCCCACATATATGGGCCCAAACCCTATGTCTGGGAAGTGAACTGATGAGCTGATCAGATAGCAAATACCAATCAAGTCTTTTGGATATGCCATCTTCCCCCATCCTACCATTCCTCCAAGTTGGTCTCGCATAAGAGGGGGCCACATCTACTAATTTATGATCTAAGAATAACTTGGAGAAGAAAGGACCCAGGGGATCAAGTTGTGCTCTGATGCCCCAAATCTCAGAGGCATTTAAGGTTAGATTAAGATCACTAGCAAGAATAAGGTTTGGCAATGAGAGGAGCCCGCCAGAAGCAACAACATTCTAGAAAGAATCACGATTGAGATAAGGGCCGTAGCAATTTAGGATAGAAAGGGAGAAGGAAGAGCCACGAATCGAAGCTTTGAACAAGATACCCGCAAAAGTATGAAAGGATTTACATCTAAGGAGCTTCAGATTCTAGACAGAAAGAATTCCCCCAGAGAGACCATTAGAATCGAGGGCACAAAACTCCAAACTCGGACATAGCTTGAAAAAGGCAAAAAGGGTTGGGTATGAACTGGTCATAGTCTCCTGTAGGAGCACAATATCAGGTGAAAGAGACATTAACATTTGTTGGAGGATTTTTTTCTTGGATAAACCTCCCAACCCTCAGACATTCATAGAAAGAATATGCATTATGAATCAGACTGAAGAGGGGTCGAAGCTCTAAGGACCCTTTTAGATGCAGGCTTACGAGCCTTGTTTTTCAGTCTAGTGGATACAGGTGTATAAGGGGTGGAGGAAAGATTCACAGCATCAGGAGGTGATTTTGTTTCCTCCTTATCATGACATTCTCAAAACAAATTGAATCAAGAGGGAGAACAAAAGGAGACAATGGGGTCTTATCAGAAAAGATGTCCAGGGATTTTTGTAATGCTGGGTCTGCAAATGATGGGGTGGTGACAGGGCTAAGGGGAGGAGAACCCAAAGTCGAAGGACCGATGTTAACAAGAGGAGGAAACTCCAAATCGGTGAAGAGAGGCCTGGGAGAATTTCCATTCAGATTTAGTGTTTGTAAAGAAGAGTCAATAGGAGGAGCGATTGCGGAACATAAAACACCAGGGACAACATCATATTCCCGATAAGAAGGGCGATGAAGAGTCGCATGTGAAGGTGAAGGAGAAGGGAAATCGGGAGAAGGGGTGTCTGAAGTCAATGGATGGAGGGGCGGTGAAGGGATAGCATTACCCGATCTGATGGAAGGGGTACAGGAAAAAGCCTTCCGAGGAGAGACTCTTCCATCAGTGCTTCATGGAGAAAAACAAGACAGAGTCTTACAAGGGGAATAGTGATCCAAAACTAGCATAGAGTCAGAAAAATTAGAAGCACCCATTCTAACATCTACTGTTTCCAATAAGGCTAATTCAATATCAGATGCATCTTCAAAAATGGAACAAGCATTTTTAAGATTTCCTACAGCAGAAGTCAGAGGAACCGAGGATAATCTTACCTGGGAATGCCTGTGAGCTGATGCATGGGGAATCTTTGATGCAGAAGGAGGACGAAGGTCTGGGGAGTCCAAAACATGTTGAAAGGAAGGACAAGACCGTCACAGATGGCTTGTTTCCCGGCAGCAACTGCATCTGAAAGGCATGCCTTGATAATCAAGGTTTTGTGTAAAAAGTCTCTCCCGATAGAGAATTTCAATATCAGCCGGTAGACCTTTTTATATATCCAACTCCACTAAAAATATGTCTATCCTCTTATTGTAAGAATTCATAAAATCATCTTCCACAGCTACAAAACGACCAATCGTGTTACCTATGCCTTCCAAGAGCGATCGATTCCAAAGCAAGAAGGGAAGCCTTGGCATCAGAGTCCAAAGATGTCTTTTTTTGACCCTCTCACGAGAAGGATCGAAGTGAGCATTCCATTTGTCTAAAACAAGCGAACCCTTGCCTACTCTCCATAGTTGGTTAAGAATGGATGTGGCATGTGCATCCTCTAAGAAGACGAAGACAATCCAGCCCCGAACCAGAAGACTTATTGCTGGAACATATGACAAAAATGGCTTCCAGTGTTCGCTGGCCCAGGTGAACCACCCTTTTTTGTCCATGGAAGCATATTCCAATCTTCCAATAAGCACGCGAGAGTAGAGGGCTTCCACCCTGTCCAAGTAGATATCGCGGCCCACTACATAGCGAAGCTTCCCCTCAAGAGTCTTGTGGGCTTTTGCCCTCCTTTTACGACGAAATCGTGCAATACATCCATTTGCTGGAGCGTCAGGATACCCATCATGGGTTTCTGACATAAGGATGGGAAGGGGAGGAACAAATAAGAAATGCCATACAACAGGAAACCAACAAGACCAAGGTGGGAGACAGTATTGTGTTATAAGAAACCATCGGAAACCCTAAGTGCAAACCCTAGTTAAGGTAAGAACAATTGGAAAAATGCCAGGGTTAGAAGACAATGAAGGCCCGAATCATAACCAAACCCCAGTGACGACAGCCATGACTAGAAACAACCAGTCCCATTGAAACAGGAAAAGCCTCAAGTCAACAATCTGACGGTATTATGCCACAAGCCACCAAAAGATGCCCAAGATCCGAATCCAAGACGAGACGAAAACGTTGAAAGGGACAATCAATTCAAGGACAAACATGTCTCAATAACCCTGGTGTAGTACCCAGAACAAAAAACCATCAACGACGTCATAAAATAAAGGTGACAGAAGATAAAACCATACAACCACACAAAAATGCAAACCAAAACTAAGAAATAGCCTGAACCGACTACTATTTACAGTTCCCACTTGTTTAGACTAGTTGGTACTAGTTCTCAACACTGAGGATGGACTCCAGTCGTCGGTCCTAGCTCAAAGATCAGAGAAAACAAGAAAGACAAAGCTAATAAACCAGGAAAAAATGCAAGCGAGAGACATGGACTGTAAACCCCACAAGGAATAAACAACCAACTAATAATCACGCGAGGGATGGAATCAAAAGAGACAGACTGTAAAACAAGGGACGGCTCTAGTGTATGCAGCAAACAAGCCACAAGCGGGCGACCGCCGCGGAGCGACATTAGCCCGAAAACCCTTGAGCTCTCTGCAAACCCTCATTCTTCCAGGGCTCTCCAGTCGTATAATATCTATTAACTAAGAAAGGGTTCTTATACTTTGGACTAGCGCAACCTATGACTAAGTATTATTTGAAATACCAAGCTTTGTAATATGTTAACGTTGATATTAGAGTTTGGGATTGAAATGACATATAGTATAAACCATGCTTTCCAGGGTTTAAGCATTGGTATGGAGGGTGGCATGAAATGATACCTTGTAACAAGTCATGATTATGGGAGTGGGTTTGATGTTTCGTGGATGGACTCCATCCTGGTGCATTTAATGCTCATTGAAAAAAATGACATCCTTCCCCTTAGGCTTGGCTCATGATGGATGTCCATTGCATTGTCATTTGGGGTTTCGTTGTTTTGGATCTATGCAGAGGGATGGACATTGAGGCGACCTCCAGCTTGTGAGGTATGCCCGCATGAATTTATAAGCCTGCACATTATTTGGTTTATAGTTTGATAGGATGGCATACTCCTCATCCCCATTTGGTTATTTCTTGCAAGTGCCGAAAGGAATGGAGGAGCAGCATGGCTACGACACTGTTGGCTCCAAGCATTGCATTCATGGACATGGTAAGCCTACTAATTCAATATTATGCGTGTCACCCTTCCATCCTGTGGCAGAGCTATGTTTTGATTGGTTGTTTGGTTGGGGTTTGGTGCTATATTGAAATCGATTTCGCCTTCGGGCTTTGAATATAGACTTGCTTATTTTTAATGTTGAGGCATTATGTCGTGACTTGCTTCTTAGGCCATACAACTTTGTGTAATTTTGTTTTAGTTATGTAAATTGTTAATTTTTTGGTTTTGAGATTTTAAAGCCATGGGCTGCACCATTGCTGGTAGTGGTGCCATAGCCCATTGGCACACCTGTGTAAAACCTTGTCCTCATCCTTTAATGGTGACTATAAAAATAGACTTTGGGATCTCTGTGTATTAAGATGTATTTATTGGTTTTATAAATGTAATCTTTAAACTTGATAGGTGGTGTATGTGATTTCTTTCTGCATTTTTATTGGGCACTGTTTTTAAATAGGTTGTTTTTTTTTTTAAAACAGAGGCATACGCCTTATCGGATGCTCCGTGTGTATTTTCCATTGATTAGTGTGGTTAATATAATATCTTTACAGCATGGGAAAAATTCCATGCCGTCAACGGCGTGAGCCTTTCCTACAGTGCTATGATAGCTTGTATTTAATTTTTTTATGGTATTTGGTTCTGCGTATTACGGTGTTTAGTATAATGGTATAGACAGCGTGGGTATAGGCCACACCATAAATGGCCTATGCCTTCCCACAGTTTTGCAATAGTATAGCTTAGGGTTTAAAATGGTAGAGACTATGTATTGGATTTAAAATTTGGCCGAGGTCGTGACTTATGTGAGCACTGTGCATTAGTGGTTTTTGTGGAGGCCAGGGTATGCAGACCCGTGATGGCACTTGTTTTTTTTAAAGTAATTAGACTCTGTAATATATTTTAATGGATTTATTTAAAAACCACAGCCTGCATATGATTGTACAACGTGTCCTATGTGAGAACAATTATAGGATTTGGTTGTCGGTGGTATATATAATATGTATGGGTTGTTTATTATGACTTTGCCTTGGTTCTTGACATCCATGGGAATCGATGTCATGACCTCTACTGGTAACAATTTTTTAATGTAATGTATTTTGATAAATAAAACAAGCTGGGCTTGCATGCCCATAGGATTCGATTCCTGCTTCTGTTGCAATAAATGGATTTATGTTATGATGTTGAAATATGTAACTTGGTTTATGGTTATGTATAGATGGATATTATATGGGACTTTTAAAGATATATTGTAGGTGATTTATGGTATTTTAATATAGATGTTAAGACTGTAGGTTTTATGGCAAATTCTTGATAAGGACCACATGGATGGTCACGATATCCCTCTCATTAAATTTAATGTTTAATTCAGTTATGTAAAGTACTTTGGTTTTGAATGATTATATGAAGCAGACCTTGGAAGGTCTTCAATAATTCGTTTTAGCTTGTTTGATATAAGAACTCTGTTCTTAGTAGATCTAGTTTAAACTATAAACTTGTATAGTTAACGTAAATACTATTTTAATTAATTATTACTGAACTAGTTTATTTAAAATTCTTGGGCAAGCCTGTGCTGACAAATGAAATATGTCAGGAGAGTATTAAATATAGAGAACAAAATATAAACATAATACTAAGATCAACACCTAGTTAATACAGTAACACTTATGAAGGATACCACCCTAAACATAAACAACATATAATAAACTTACATAAGATTGGTAAATTGTAATTACAAACCCTCGCAGTTTGTTAATCATAAAACTTAACCCTTAGTATTATAAATTTAATTGCATCCATTACTTAACATAAATAGAAATGAATATTTAGGAAATAAAATAGAATAGGTTTTCCAGGGTTTCATTCCTGAATTTGAAGCTTTGTCAATGGATGCACATGCACACTTAAATAAACAACATTAACAATTCAATGCAGATCAGACCGCTGTTTGATCACCAAATCACTTGGGAACTACCACGTTCCACCCAACCATGCCCCAGAACCATTCCTAGTTTAAATCAGGACCCCCCCAAGCTGGATTCCAACACGTAAGTAGCTTGGAGCTCCTAAGGTAGGGTTTCCTATCTCGTAATCAGTTCTAAATCAATCCTCCTTCAGTTTGAGGAGCATTTCTCCAAGAAAACACTTAAGAGCAAAAACAAGTAGAATAATAATTCTCCTAGATAAAAATGAGAACCCCAAGCCTTTGCTTGGTTTGATTCTTTATAGGCAGAATTTTCAGTCAAAGGGGCAGTTAAATCAAGAAATCCTTGATTTCTTGATTTAACCCTTTTAAATTTACTCTGGAATTTTCAATTCTTAACCTAGGAACTTTTAACTAGTTCCTATTTAGTATTTCATAGATATTTCACTATTTATTAAATAATAAATAATAATTGATGGAGACTCTCTTCTTTCTTTATTCAAATATTTAATTAATCATAATTAATTCTTTATACATACTATGTATAAAATACATAGTATTAAAATACTTTTTAACATTTGTTTTTGGGAATCATGTATCATGATCCCTAGACTTAACGACACTTCATTATGTAGGTCAAGTAGACAGATGGATTAGCTCTACTCGGCTATGCAACTCTAAACATACTTGCATGTTGGATTTCCCTCGTATAATGTGGTAGCTCTTCAGTACTTTGATGAGAATACTGAAATGCAAAAATTTATTTAATCACTTATAAATAAGTATGATGATGATCAATATTTTTCTTGAGCCGTTTTCACTTAGAAGTTATTAAATTCTTTTCAGTAACCCCTAGCGCTTACTAGAGCCCATACACAATGCCTATAACAGGGAGTTACAAACATAGTGCAATTCTAGAGCTTTCGCTCAACACTAAATGCTAGGATGTACTTGTATGATACACCTAGGGATACAATGGCCAAGGATCCGTTTCTCCAAAGCTTATGCTCAACATCAACATGGAATTCTCTAGAGCTTATGCCCAACATTTCCAAATTATATTTTTCATGTGTTCCAGAGCTTTATGCTCAACACAAATCTAAGTACTCATGTGCTCTAGAGACTCTTGCTCAACACAAATCATCTCATCGATCATGTGCTTCAGGGTCCATGCCCAACACAAAAAATTTCATCAATCATGTGCTTCAAGGTCCACGCCCAACACAAAACATATATATAAATATATATCATCAACAATTGGCTTACACCTAATATACAAAACAAATCGTCATGTTCATATGGAGTGGAGTCTTCAACCCAAAAATAAAACATCAATATAATCATCATGATCAATAGGCTCATGCCTATAAATGGTAGGTTCAAAATTCAGGACATTACACCTATATTTCTATCTAAGAATTTAAATGTTGAGTTTTACTTTAAACAATGAAATGACCTCAAGCATATAAACAGCTCGAAAATAAATATTGTAGATATTTAAATCCAGAGAAGAAATATTATAAGTATAACTTGTAAACATAATTAACATACTCAGAGAAGTAGAAACCTCATACCTACAACTTTTTAGCTTGTTTTAATGCCTATGATCCCCCCACACTTAAACATATAATTAATAAGAACTATTTTAACTCTAACCTTAGATTTGCTAATCGGATAACTTTGGAACTACAATGTTCCTCCCAACAATGACCCAGAATCGTTCATGGTTCTAATCTCGATTCCCGATCTGGCTCCAACATGCAGGTAGTCTAGAGCTCCTAAAGGTGAGGCTTCTCTTATTTGGAATATGAGGCTTTGTATGAGATTGCTTGGCTTTTGGAAATGCTCTCCAAAATTATTTAGGAATAAATGATCATATCTGATTAGATCAGATCAGATACACAATCCTTCACATACCTTGGGTATTTATAGACAATCTTTAGGAAAGGGAATTTGTTTTAAAACTTGAGTTAGATCAAGAATCTGTTATTTTATTGAAAAAATAATCTTTAATTGATTTATGTGGATTCAAAAATTATTTTAAGTTATGAACTTTTTACTAGTTCCTAATTTGACTTTTAGGATTGAATATTTATTTGATCATTTTAGTAAATA
>LPNX010090218.1:0-21698 GCA_001517045.1 Pseudotsuga menziesii | reverse complement strand
ATATATATATTATCGTTAATATTTATTTATGTGTCATATAACATGATCCCATTTACTCGATACTTTCTTGAGTTTATACTATTTCTTTTATCAAGGCCTTAGGTAGGGTTGGTCAACTAAGTTAGGCAACTCTAGATCCTCTTTGCATGTTGGATTACCTCATGTATCATGGTTGTTCTTCAATACTTGATGAGAAGTAGAGTCAAGATTTCATTTAATCAACTTAAAAATAACTAAGATAAAGGTCGGTGCTATTCAGAGTCGTTCTTCACTCAACACTACTTAATTTCAGTCACTCCTAGCACTATTCAAATCCCAATCTCAACATGAAAAAATGGATTTTATACTTAGTGCAATCCAGAACCTCTCGCTCAACACTAATTCTAGGATGTACTTGTATAATACACCTAGGAATAGAGTGGCCAAGGATTTGATGCTCGAGGGGTTATGCTCAATTTTGGAATGCTCTAGGGCTTATGCCAAACACTTCCAATCTTATAATTCATATTCTCTAAATCTTATTCTCAACACAAAATATCATAACTCATGTGATCCAGAGCTTATGATCAACACAAGATTTCATAACTCATCTATTCCAGAGCTTGCGCTCAACACAAAATCTCATCACTCATGTGCTTGAGGGTTTATGCCCAACATGTTATAGAACTCAATCATGCATTCAATATTATACAGATTTTATCACAATAATCATCTAAGTATATGCATTAAGGTAAATCACATAATACATTCAGTACATTGTACTACGACAATATTTTTTGTCCATCAAGGTCCATGCCCAACATATACAATCACATACATGATAATAAAACATATGCATTGGATTACGCCCAATATATCTAAATAATCAATATAGATAATGTGTAGTGGGGAATTACACCTAATATATAAATCTAAACATCAAAAGAAATTGTGTGTAATGGAGCTCATGCCCATTATTGTTAAGGTCAAAATTCGGGATAGTACATCCCTCCCCTCTAAGAAAAATATCGTCCTGGTATTCTATGGATTAGGAATGAAGTCATGAAACAAGGAGGGGTAAGACTCTCTCATGGTGGCTTCATTCTCCCAAGTGGCCTCATCGGCTTCAAAGTGCTTCCATTTCACTTTTAGCTAGACTATAGTGCGCTTCCTGATCAATACTTCTCTTTTGTCAAGAATATAAAGGGGTTCAAGTAAAAATTGCCCTTGAGGTTCCACCTATAACAAGGGCCAATCAATACTATGTTTACTATCATATACATATTTCTTCAATAAAGATGCATGAAAAACATTATGAACCTTTATATGAGCAGGTAGAGCTAATTCAGATGCAACTGGCCCTCTCTTAGACGGTATCTCAAAGGGTCCGCAAAATCTTGTTTTCAACTTTTCGCATCTTCCCAACATCATTGAGCTTCTCTTCTGTTTTAATTTTAAGTAAACATATTCACCTATCTTATAATATTTATATTTTCTTTTCTTATCCGCATAATGTTTTTGGCAGTCTTGCACTTCTTTAAGGTACTATTGTACTTTGGTGACTAACTGTTCTAGGTGATTCAGTAAGTATGTCCCTAACGTGAGCCAGTCCACTGGGCTATCCCAAGAAAACAATGTCCTACACTTCCATACATAGAGTACCTCGAAGGTACTCATCTTGGTGGAGTTCTGACATCCATTGTTAGACACAAACTTTGTGAGGTGCATATAATCCTCCCACTTGGTGGGACTGTTCATAACATACATTCTAAGAATGTATTCCAATATCTTCTTTATCTATTATGTCTTCTCGTTTGTTTGCGGGTGGTAAGCAGTACTAAAATTTATCTACCTCTCTAAATTGGAGAATAAAAATCTCCAAAATTTACCGATAAAATTTGTTTCTCAATCCGAGATGATTTCCTTGGGTATCCCATGCAATGTGAATATCTCCTTTAAGAATATGTCAGCAATGTGAAATTACTTGTAGGTTGAATTAACTAGGATAATTTGTGCCACTTTAGATAACTTGTCAACCACTACAAAGATGTAATAATTTTGTTTTTTTATCTTTGGTAGAGCCATAATAAAATACATACTAATGACCTCCCACTTCCATTATGGAATGGGTAACAGTTGTGGTAATACCGAAGGATGCTAGTGCTCATATTTGACTAGTTGACATTCTTTACATTTTGCGATGAATAACGCTACATTGACCTTTAACATAGGCCATAAAAAGTGTTTCTTTACTGTTGATATCATATTTTGATATCCTGGATGACCCAATTAGGGTTTTTGATGGAATTCTGTTAAGATGTTGGACCTGATGTTCCTTCCTTCCGAAACATACACTATCTCTTTGGACAACAATAGTTTGGTCTTTTCTACCGTATACTCTTTTTGTTGTTGAAACAACTTGTCCTCTTAGATATTTCTGGAGGACTTCAACATAGAAATGATCAACTTCGTTGGTTTTCCTAATCCTATCATGCAAATCAAAATCATTTTGGATTAAGGTTAGCTCATACAACATATGAGATCGTTGACTTGGAGCATCGACGATTTTATTATGATTTCCCTTTATATGCTTTAATTCAAAATGGTACTCGCTAAGGAAGGATAACCATCTGTACTACCTAGGATTTAGATATGGTTGGTCGAACAAATACTTTATACTCATGTTTTCTATCTTGAGAAGACATTTCTTCTCCATGAGGTAGTGCCTCCACATATTCAAGGTGTGGATAATGGCTTCTAGCTCAGTATCGTGGTTGGATAATTTTGTTCTCGTTGCTTTAAATTTTGTGACTCATAACAAATCGCATAATCATTATGCATGAGGACTCCTCCAAGTCCTTCCTTGCTTGCATCTATGCAAACAATGAAATTCCCATGAGGATCCGCATTTCGTAGTATTGGTGTAGTACTCAAAAGTTGCCTAAGCTTCTAAAAACTTTCCTCGCACTTGGTCGTCCACAAATTTTTTTTTCCTTCTTTTATAAGGCGGTCATGGGACATTCAATCCTTGAAATGTTCTTGATGAAATTTTGACAGTAAATCGCTAATCCCAAAAATTACCTAATGTTTGTGACATGGGTAGGGGTAGGCCAATCCTCTATAATATTTTATGGGTCAACAACTATCCCCTTCTTGGAAATGATGTGACCTAAGTACTGTATATATGGTTTGTAAAAATCACACTTACTAAACTTAGCATAAAGATGGTGTTTCCGTAATACCCATAGTACTATACAAAGATGCTCCTCATGTTCTTGTTTACTTTTCGAGTAAACTAGTATGTCATCTATAAAGACCAATAGAAAAATATCTAGTTATTTACTGAAGATATTGTTCATCATGCACATAAAAATTTTCGGTGCATTAGTTAACCAAAAATTAATTACTACAAAATCGTAATGGACGTATTGTGTTGGAAAGGCTATTTTATGTATATCTTCATCATGGATCAGTACCTAATGGTATCTGGACCGCAGATCGATTTTTGAAAATATCTTTTCTCCTCCAACTTGATCGAACAAATCATTGATCCTAGGGAGCAGGTAATGGTTCTTGATGGTCATCTTGTTAAGTTAGTGGTAGGCAATGCACATTCACATCGTACCATCCCTATTCTTTACGAAAAGTATAGGTTCTCCCCAAGGTGACACACTCAATCGGATATAAACCTTCTCAATCAAATCCTGTAACTAGAACTTGAGCTCCAGTAATTCTAGTGCGCTTATGTGGTATGGGGTTTTAGAAGCTGGTACTAACCCTAGTGTTAGTTATATGGAAAAATATACGTCTCGTTTTGGTGGTATTCCAAGTATTTCCTTGGGAAATGCATCCTTAAATTCCATGTCAACTAGAAATTCCTCAATGTGTTTTTCTCTCTCAACTTCTACATCCTGGATGTTTACTGCAAATAGTTTGCAGCCCTTCCTTTTACACTTCTTCACTTGTAAGGATGATATCTGTCTATCAGAAAACTTCTTAGGCATGCCTTGAATATTTTTCTAATTTCTTTGGCTATCCATGCACAATATTGACTTGTTTAGACAACCGAGCATGACATGGTGTTGTTCCAACTGGTCCATGCCGATAAGTACATTGTACGATCCTAAGGGTAAGATATTCAAATATATTTTCACAAGAAAACTATTCAATTTTACCTCACAGTCTCTCACTATTTCTAAAACCTTTCTTTTTGTACTAGTGGCTAATTGTACCAACCATGGTTTCTCATGTTTTACTTTGTCTAGTTTAGATGTTTCAACAATTTTGGGTGATACATAGCTTTAGAAAGCACTGGGATCAATCAAAATTGAAATAGAAGCATTTGAAACCTTACCTTCTATTTCGACTATAGTGGCTTAATGGTTGGATTGTTGACCATCATGTGTTTCAAAAATCCTCGATCTATTAGATGTCATGTCCTCTACCATTGGGTTTTCCTGTAGATTGTGTAAGACTCCACTAGTGTTGTTTGGAAAATCTCTAGCATAATGTGGTCGTTGGCATTTCCAATAGCTAACCTGCAATAATAAATCCTTGGCTGCCTTGTTTGGTGCTGGTTGGTTGGTATTTGGTGCATGAACTTTTGGCTTTGTACCTATTTGTTGAAGTTTCTGTTGGATAGAAAACTGTTGTTCTTTTTTCTCTAAGGTGGTGGTTTAAAACCATGTTTGCAGTTGTCCGAGAAGGTCCTAGACCTAGTTCTTGATTTTTGTTTATGTTTTCATGCCTATGTTTTCCATGCTCATAAAAATAATAGATTTATGCAAGGTAGTGTCCAAAATGTTGGGCATGTCGAATTTAATTCTGTCTCAAAAACTTGGAGGAAGACATCCCAAAAATTGTTGTATCTTAACTTTTTTGTCCTTTATGTAAGGAATGTAATGTAATAGATACAAAAATATGTTGATAAATGCCTCCATGGTCATGGATCCCATCCTTAACTCATGAAATTATTTCACTTTCCTCTCAAAGAATCTCCCAAACATGTATTTCTCCTGAAATATTCTACAAAAATTACTCCATCTGATTTTTTTTACTTCATCCTTTTTGGTATGTTTTAGGTCTCTCCACCATCTAGATGCTTTCCCATTTAAATTATAAATGGCTCAACATGATTTAATTTCACTAGAGTAGTTGTATACTTGAACTCATACCTAGAAGACATTCTCTAGCCTTCTCCCCGGTATTCATCTCTCCTTTATAGGTTGGTGCTTTTATCTTTCGAAATACTCCTTAGAGTTTGTCATCATTTTTCTTCCTGTTTCTGTAAGGAGAAAGTGTTTTTTCACTACAAATACTGTGATGATGTAACACCCTATTTTTGACCCTGTTTGTGTTAAAATGTATATGATGTATATATTTTAATTAATCGTGGTGTCGAGCTAAAGGAAAAAGCCCCACCATCGATTTGGTTTTTTATGTTTCGACGATTGAAATCATTGCTGATGGTATATCACGCTATTCGGCACATATTAATTTGGGCATCATGTAATTATGCATTTTAATTGAAATGAACCCCAACCAGCTATGTATA
Source organism: Pseudotsuga menziesii (assembly GCA_001517045.1). Lineage (NCBI taxonomy): Eukaryota > Viridiplantae > Streptophyta > Pinopsida > Pinales > Pinaceae > Pseudotsuga > Pseudotsuga menziesii. Next base: position 16,165 of record LPNX010090218.1, on the reverse strand, counting down.
TGCAACCATGATGAAAAGGGCATGAATTTCCTATGGATAGTGTCATAACCCCAATTTTTCACAAAAATTTAAAATTTTGAAATAACATAAAATGCTGAGACTGTAGTTTATTAATAGTTAACGGTTAGAAAAAAGAGAAACAGTTAATAGATTAAATTTGCATAAACTCCATTATGTTAATTTAGCATCTTTCTTAATAACACAATCTTAAGTTTATCTTCTGCATTAATTCTATATTTGGTTTACTCATGAGTTCTATTTATGACAGTAAGTGGAATCTGACTTTGAATTTCCGGGGCTTACTTAGCATTTATGCTAACACAGATGGATTATGTGTTCTTACAGGTTTACAAGTATACATGACCGAGTACCATCTTTAAGTTTATAAAGCATCCTGTAATATTTCTATTTGCAATTAATAAGCTTAGATTATAAGCTGCTGTAATCCAACCTACTTCTGTAAGGTAACACAGTTTGTTTTTCTTTTGTTGCTATAGTAAACGAAGTTTAGATTATTTTATTTCTTCCTGTAGAATATGTAGCGATAGTACTACTTCCTTTGGTTTTAAATGGTTTATTTTATCTGCTTGATATTCTTTATTTTCAAAATGCATACCCTAGCAATTCTATATTACATTTTTTATATTTGGTTCAATCTAAGAACAACTTCTAGGGTTGGTATTTCTCTTATAGAACCAATCTTTTCATCTCATGTTAACCTTAGTAATTTGGTAAGAATGTAAAACTATACTCCAAGTAATGAGAAATTGCCACAACGTCTAAGATAAGATCTCATGGATCTGTATTTAAGTAAACGAGTTCATAGAAAAATGTTCTTACATTTCACTTCGCCATTGCATAGTTTGCTATCAAAACTTTGCTAGTTTCTAAGATTTAAAAACGTGCATAAACTATTTGTTTATCGACATAAAAGATTTTATTAGTGTTACAATTGCATAATACTGATGAACCTACCCAAACGACACTATGCAAATTAATATAGTTGAAAGATGTGTAATCATTTACACCACCATGAAGGGAATTGTAACTATTAGATAGTTATTCTTACACTATTCACTAAACTATTTATACGACAACGATTTCATACTTATCTTAAAATACTATTGATGACAACTTAGTTATTACACAACCTATATCCCAATGATGATATCTTTATATAAACTTTGATGAGTTGTAACCAATTCAAAAGAGGTTAATACCTATATAGGGATTTTTCGTATTACTATGATAAATGTTTATATAACCTTTTAATATCTCCATAAGTCAGATATTAGTGCAAACTTATAATAGAGAATACACGATTCTCATGAGATTACTAATATAATCTCGTATCATTGCTTACCAACAAAATATGTAAGATTTCTTTTGTGTTCACGAGGATATAAGGTTATGATTTGTGTTAAGTTGACATTATAATAACGTTGCAACCCATTCCAAAATGAGCTATGGACCAAGTGTTTAACGATTATAGTATGATTTGAATCCTATGCAAGGTATAATGCAGTTTTGATGAAATCATTGGGTGAATAAAAATGATTTTTATGGAACAAAGGTGACTATGGAAAGTCGACCCACTGCATGATGATAATGTTGCGACCATGTGGATGTTTCTTGGCCATGCACTGGTTGCATAAATAGTTTTAACCCTTACCCTTGTCTCATTCAATCTCCGTCATTTGCGTTGGCCCTGTGGGTTGCTTTGCAAGCTCCCATGGTGGCCATGAGTTGCAGATAGCTATAGAGGCTCCCTCGCTGGTGTTTTTTGTATCTTGCTCTCTTGAGTTGGGTTCTATAATTCGCCTTCACTGTAATTTCTTTCTTTGGGCAGAGTTCACTGCCTCTACTTGCACATGGCTTATAGCCACTTAAAACTCCTTTTTACTGCTCCTTTTGTTGTGGTATGTCATTGGTGACAGCTTGAGATTATGGTGTGTGATTGCAAAGCTCCTTCATCTTAGGGTTTTAGTTTTCCTGCTTGTATGCTGATAACAATCCAACTCCATGCTTAATATCTTCTTTACAGCCTTTGCTCAGGATTACCCACACCTCTGCTGATAGTCGTGAAAACACCACAGTCCTGGTGTCTTCTTCCTTAGCAAGAATGAGGGTTCAACTTTTCTTGATGCTAGTTGTGGTGTTACTGTTCATTCGCGGCTCCATCGCTTTCACTTCCAGTTAAGGTGAGTAAAGAAAATGATAATTAAGAGCTAAGGCTTTTTATTGTTCTTCTCGCATAAGGTTTTCTGAATTTTAAAATAATTTGGGTTCTTTATGATGCAGGTTGGCTCGTCTCCAAGGATTACCGTCATGCTGTATAATGGCCCCGTGATTCGTTCACGGTAAGCTCCGGTTTCGAATCTGGATTCCCCTGCTTGTACAGACTCTTACAGTTGGAAAGTCTCGGTCGTGTTGCACCCAGTGTTGGGTTGCTGTCCTTCATTTTTTTTTATAGCTTTTGTTTTGGTTAAAACCCTTGCTTGTCGCAAGGTGACTTCGGCTTTAAATTGAAATTTGTGAAGCTCTCCTCTCGTATTTGTGAAGAACTTACGGTTTTGTAGTATTATGTTTATACTCCAAATCATGATGTGAATACTCGGTTCTTAACTAAGATTTTGTACTTCGTTAATGTTTGACTTACATTCGGTCTTCAGGCTCGTGGATATAATGTAAATAATTTTAGGATAGTCTGTCTTAAACTTAACTTTGTTCTCCTTTATGTAATTGTATTTCATCTCTGTGTAAATAAATTTAAATTGTTCTTTTAATGGTTATATAAAAAGAAATAATTTACTGCTTATCTTAGGTTGCTACTATAATGGTTTTGTATATTTTAAACAAAACTGAGTAATTTCAGCTCAGAATTACGAGCTAGGTTTTTAACCCTATTTAGATTGTAAAAAGATATTTCTGTATTGTTAATAAATAGATTAGATGACTATTAATAGAATTTTTAACCATTTTGGTACTCAAGAATTTCTAGGTTAGTGTTTAATGAATTAAACTCTAGTTCTTACTTTAAGATTCCTTCCTTTCTTTAAAGAATTATTAGGTTATAAATGATATTATTTATGTAATATTATTATCTGTATATAATATAAATACTTAAGCTTGTATTTGTGCATACACTTATTTTATAAAGACCGTGACTAATTTGTATTAATTTAGTTCATTCAGTAGTATTATTTCGGTTAACTTACTAAGAAATGAAATAAGGGTTATGACCCTGTCATTTTCCTTTAACTGTATAATTTGTCCTTAAAAGTTAAAGGATAGTTCATTGTTAATAATACTTAAAGCATAGGTTACTAAAGTATCTTAGTTGTTTTTATTCTAAATAAAAGAATACTGCGAGAGATAAATAAGTTCTTTATTAAGATATTCCTTATCTTGAATTAATTTGTCTTTAGAATTTAATTAGGTTATCAAACCCTACTTAGGGTTTGAATAGCTGCAGGTTAAGTTAGCTATGGATATTAGTAATAGATATAAACTGACAGAACCATACTTAAACCCTTAACATAAATAAATAAGCATTATATCTGAGATGTTTCTATTTTCTCTATTTCAGGTTAGAAGTATAGTTTGTAAAAGAAAGTACTGTGTAAAAGAATAACTTACCTACTTGAACACATTTCTATCAGTAAAGTAATATGACTATTTCGTTTTCTAGTATTCTTAATACACAGTCTGGTTTTAACAATAACCTAACTAAGCAGATTAATATTCTTTTATGGAAGCAACTATCTATAGAAAGAAAAGATTTCAACAGTCTGAAAAACATAAGTAACTCTATTCATTTCAGATTTCTTTCCTATCCTTCATCTATTTTAAACTATACTGCCTATGCTAGAGTACAGTTTGGTCCATTCCAGACATGGAAAAACATAGGTAGGATTATTTTTCATCAAATATAGATTTAGCATTCAAATAAATAAAATATTACAAGCTTTAACAGTTCACTACAAAACATATAAATCATTCATTATTCATTCATTCTCAGATATAAAATTTTAACACAATAAATAAAAGACTGTAGAACCTATTTAAAGCTGGACAACAACAACGTTGAGAGGTCGTTCCTCCCTACTAACTCCTGGGGAGCGCTCAAATAGAAACTTCTCAGGACCCCTGAGCCTGTTCTTGGTCTCCTTGGTTGAGAACTGGTAGAGCATGCAACAAGATACTAGTCCAATGTCTCAGTACTAACTCTGCACTCAACAGTAAGATCTTTTAACTGAAAAGATGTACTAGATCACTTTCTATAGTTTACCCTTCAAACACATTCCACAAATTCCCTTCCCAATGAAATTCTCTGAATTACATTCACCTAAATCGTTCTCTTCTTGGAATGAGTAGCCTCAGCTCTATTCAATGGGTATTTTTATTAAGATTTAATAGGTCATTTTGGGTTAATTGTCATTAATTGAGCCACCTACTCTGATCCCACTTTCTTGGGGGATCATGACCCCAAATTTAGAGAGGTTGCCACCTCCAACATTGGAAGTGTTTGAGGATGTTGCCACTTGTCTATTTGCTCTCCACCCAGTCTCCTCCACCAACTTGACCAGTAAACACTCTTTTAACAAATCTCCCAAATTGTTGTCTCCACTTTTATTTATTTATAATTAAAATATTCAGAATTACATTCACAACCTTGACTCTGTTGATTCATCATTTACAACTTAGCATAATATTTAACATATTGTCTTGAAATAAAATCAAATATGATAATATATTTTTTACAAAATTGGGGCATGTGACATACACACCCCCTTAGAATATAACATCGTCCTCGATGTTATTTATTCTTCATCCTCAGAATTCCCCTGGAACAGAATTGGATATGCATCTTGCATTTTACTTTCCAATTCCTCGGTGGCTTCCTCTGGACTAAGTTGTTTCCATTGCACCGTCACCTGTCCAATGGTGTGGTCCGAAGTGTAATCTCCCTCCTCCCGAGGATACAGTCCGGTTCCACCAGGAATTCTCCTTCTGGTTCCACCTGTACATCATTCCAGTTAACAACATGAGTAGCATCATGAACATATTTCTTTAAAACAAAAATGTGAAAAACATTATGTACTCTTAAATTAGGTGGTAATGATAATTGATAAGCTACTTGTCCAATCCTAGACAAAATTTCAAATGGGCCATAGTAATGAGGTGCCAATTTTGCACAACTCCCCAATCTCAGAGAGATCTTTTTGGGCCTTACCTTGATGAACACATGTTCACCTATGTTAAACTCCTTTGGAGTTATTTTTAAGTCTGCTTGACTTTTCTGCCGATCCTGTGCCACTTTCATATTTCCCTGTACTTGTTTTACAAATTCTTCCATTTCTTTTAATAGTTCTGGACCTAATACCAATCTATCTACTAGATTAATCCAAGAGATAGGAGTATTACATTTCTGTCCATATAAAATTTTAAAAGGACTAAATCTGGTTGATGTCTGACAATTATTATTATAAGAAAATTCTACCAGATGTAAATAGTCCTCCCATTTACCAGGCTACTCTTTCGCATACATTCTTAATAGATATTGTAATATTTGGTTTGCCCTTTCAGTTTGTTCATATGTTTGAGGATGGAAAGAAGTACTAAAATTTAATGTGGTGTTTAACACTTTAAACAAAGACTTCCAAAAGTTTCCTATAAACTTAGGATCTCTATTTGAGATTATGACTTTTGGTACTCCATGTAATCGAAAAATCTATTTTAGAAAAATATCAGCTATGTTTGTAGCTTTATAAATAGTTTTAACAGGTATAAAGTGAGTTGTTTTTCCTAACTTATCAACTACTACCATGATAGAATCATTCTGATTTTGATTTTTAGGCAGCTCAGTAATAAAATCTAGACTAATTATCTCCTAGTTCCAGCTAGGAATGGGTAATGGCTGAAGGAAAACAGCTGGGTGTTGATGTTCATTTTTACTTGTTGACATTCAAAACACCTAGCGATATATTCTACAACTTTAATTTTCATATTTGGCCAGAAATACTCTTTTCTTAAAATAGCTATAGTCTTTTGATAACCTAGATGACCTGAATATGGTGTTTTATGAATTTCATCCAGAATTAACACCTTAACTTTAGGTACGTTAGGTACATACATCCTATCTTTATACAGTAAAAATTATTTTTCATTTAAACTGTAACCTTTAATTAAGTTTTTTGTTGGATTTTATTTAGCTTTAGCTTGCAAATTCTGATAAATTTCATCTTGTTCTATTCCTTATTTAACCTGTTCATCTAAGTCTGAAACATAGGTGCTGATAGCTGCTGCAAAATTCAGCCTTGCATTCCTACTTAATGCATCAGCGGCTTTATTTTCTTTACCTTTTATATGTTGAATTTCAAAATCATGCTCGCTTAATAAAGCTAACCACCTAGCTTGTCTGGCATTTAAATTTAGCTGACCTAAAAGATACTTCAACCCTTTATTGTCAGTCATTAAAACAAATTTTCTACCAATTAGGTGATGTCGCCACATCTTTAAGGCATGTATTACAACTGATAATTCCAGATCATATGTTGCATAATTATTTTCATGAAATTTTAACTTTCTAGACTCATAGGCAATGACATGCCCTTCTTGAGTCAGAACACCGCCTAAGCCATCATTACAGGCGTCGATGCACACTACAAATTCTTTATTAGGATCTGGTATTCTTAAAATAGGTGCATTGGTTAATAAAGTTTTTAACTTTTTAAAGCTTTCTTCACATTTTTTATTCCATTCAAACTTATTTTCCTTCTTATGCAAGGAATTTATTGGATTTTCTATCCTCGAAAAACCTTCATTGAACCTTAGTAGTAACTCATAATACCCATGGAAGATCGAACATCCGTCACATCCTTAGGAACTGGCCAATATTCGATTTCCCTTATCTTTTTAGGATCTAAGGAAATTCCTTCCTTGTTCACTACGTGACCTAAATACTGAATCTTATCCTTGAATAAATCACACTTACTAAACTTTGCGAAGAGTTGATGTTGTCGCAACTCTTGCAAAACAATTCTTAGATGTTCTTTATGTTCTTCTTCAGTTTTTGAATAGATTAGAATGTCGTCAATAAACATGACCACAAACTTATCTAAATACTTATGCATTGCGTTGTTCATTAAACACATGAAAATAGCTGGGGCATTAGTAAGCCCAAATGGAATTACAAGAAATTCGTAATGACCATATCTAGTTCTAAAAGCTGTCTTAAAGATGTCTTCATCTTTAATCCTTACTTGATGATATCCAGACCTTAAATCTATTTTTGAAAACACTGCGGGGTAACGGATATCAATTTTTGATGGTCATCTTGTTTAAATGTTGGTAATCTATGCAAAGTCGCATAGTTCTTTCCTTCTTCTTGATGAAGATGATAGGTGCCCCCCAGGGAGACACACTTGCACTACTACATTTCGACCAAAAATCCGACGGCCGTCATGTCGGATTTTCGACACTTCCCTGTCGCATGTACGACACTTTGGTTTTTTTATAAGCATCGGAAACTTGTCGTCGGTTATCTGACACCTAAGTAACCGTTGGTTAAGCGACACTTAACTAACCGTTGGTTGAATGTACATCGTCGATTATCCGACACTTATTAAGCGATGGTGACAAAAAATTTTAACAACATTTACACCTACAGGCGTCGCTTAAGCGACAGAGAGAAAGGCTAACTTTCGGAGAAGTGACGTCAAGAAGCGTCGCTTAAGAAATGGATAGAAAGGGTAACTGTCGGATAAGCGACGTCAAGAAGCTTCGCTAAAGCGACGAAAGGGAATATTTAAAAAAAAAAAACGGTCGCTTAAGCGACGGCAGTGAACATTTAAAAAAAAAATATATTTGCAAATTGGGTAATACCCTTGACTATGACTCCCAAGAACTCCTGAGCATGGCTAAGATCTTTTCTCCTGCCAATTTCACCTAGACATAGCAGAGCAAGGTGCTGCCGTGCCTGTAATGTATGGAAAATGTAATCAGAATTAAGTCATAAAGCATATAAAACAATGAATCAACATAAGACTTTACAGTTGGGAGAAACTATCAGTTAACATATGTTACACTTATATTCAGGAACTATATAAAATTTGATTGTTTATGTATACATCTAGCAATATTAATGTTCTCAAAACATATTCTAGGAAACCAAAACAAAGTACCCTCAGAAAACTTATAACAAAGGAAGATGCAGTAGTATCTGCATGAGAACAATCCTGCCATTTTCATAAGTCATATAAATGTGTCAATACAACGTTGTTTCAGTGGTAGAACTAACCAAATTGGCACCACTACTGTCTCTCAGAATGTTCATCAGCATTTCTATAGTAGATGCACATTTCTTATCTCTTGCAGCAAGGAAAAGAACTGCCACACACTGAGCAATTGAATAGAGAGCTTGCTTTGCAAGACCACCCAATTGTGGAGAAGGTTTGGCACTTAAAAGAAGAGCATCCAATAAAGAATCAAAGCTTTTGTTTGCTGATTACACCAAAGATGCAAATTTTTTTTGCACAGCCTGCAAGTTCAAACACACAACCATACTTACCAACCGCAAGAAACATGTAATCTGCTATAATGACCCACATAAAAATGAAGATAAAATTATTAGGTACAAAGCTTGCCTGCAGAGCTTGACCCTGCAACAATGAACTCCTGACTAGAACAAGAGCTTGTGGAAGAACCCTGTCATGTACTACAGCACCAACATTTCAGTGACGATTTTGATCATCCATCATTGTATAGCAAATTTCCAATGCTAAAGCAGTCATATGTAGGTATGCATCACTGGAAACCATTAACGTACCATCAGAACCCAACCAAGTAAATAAAATAGCCCTACGACTACATTATGTTATGTATAGAAGCAAGCACTAAATTGTCCATGGGCCGAAACCTGATAAGTGAGGGAAGCTCTGTGATAATAGCCTCAAATGTATATGAAGTGATTTTATCACCATAAGCAACAACTAAACAATTAAGAGTCCCTAATGAAGCTTGCCTTAATGCACGATTGGCATGTGTGAAAGTTCAAATGCAATAAGAAATGTATTAGGAAGTAAAATAAAAAATTAAAGCAAAGTCAAGCCCAATGGATTGTATTAAAACAATGTTCAAAGGCGAGGCATGGCTGCAATGCAATGGTAAAGCTTACCTTTCACATGATGGGCATTTATCCATCATGATGGGAATTTATCCATCAAATCCCATCCAATCAATTTCTTACTGTAGCAGTCACTCCAACATGTTATTTATGTTCCATCATGTGGGTGACTATCACAGTTTACAAATTACAAGGCATGCTAGAATCAAATAATCTGATGGATAGTAAAAAATTTGGAGTATGCACCATCAGTTGTACTTGGATACTTTTGCTCACTTTATGCACAGCTGCCAAATCAAGAACAAGATAGCTAAGATGATCATTAATAATGTAGGTCAGAAATTCTGATTCTCAGTGGCCAGTTGATTACTATATGTGCACATTCCACTGGTTGAAAGAAGTTGTTATAGGAAAAGGTGTAAGGATTCCACATGTTCCATGTCTAAACTGCAGAGAGAAGGCAGAAATCCAAAAAATAAAATCTTGTGAAACAGCTGGCAAGCAATAACTAGGTTTCTATTTCATCTAAATCCATACTCCCAAAGCTTCTATAAAATCCTTCAAAGAAAATGTTTAAGAAACATGGTTGGTAAGCCATATACATTTGTTTAGAGACTGTTCAAATATCTCTTGGTGGAGGTGTTTAAAATCGTGTTGTATTATCCACTTTCTAAGACGAGAAATTAGTGTCCAATTGATGCTCCAGTGGGGCATATTTATTCCTAAATAGTATTACAAAACCTACCAGGTTTGAGTTAGGTTCATAATTCAAACCGGCCTCAGCACATACAACAGGTCAAGTTGACCCACTGACAACACAAGCTCACTGTCTGCAAGCATAAGAGGGAGATTTTGACCCACAAACTCAATGGGAGGTGTAACATACTGAAGAGACAAGTTTTGACAGCTTTGTTAATCTCCCACTCACTATTTGTATTGATAAGTATTACGTCAAAGCCATCCCATAGGCATAAAGGCTGTAACTATATCAATAAGAACTAAATCCATAAAATTTTATACAAATGCAAAAATTTTGGCACAATGTTGTATATTGGAATTGCTATGCTTGAAGAAAGTTGTTATGGACAGGCTGAGGGATAACTTGAGCTCTGTAGATAGAAATCCACACCTATGAAACAAAATTGGCAATGGAGGATCAGGTCTGTATTTCTTCTGAGGTCATTCTTCCAAAAGTATCTTTAATCTCCTCTCAATAAATTAGTTAATAAATCATGGTTGGTTGGATGAGAACATTTTGTCTAGTCAATAACTGGCTAGCAGAGATATTTCTACTGGCATTGAATGTTCCAGTTTTGAGAATGAGAATTCAGTGTCTAACTGATGATCCCATTGGCCATAGTTGACTCTTCGAATGTTTACAAAACTCACTAGGTTTGTCTCAGACTCATGATTTAAAAATCCTTCACATAAAACAAGCCAAGATCACTCAGTGACAAGTAAAGCTCACTCCCCATAAATCTGGCTCATCAATTGCCAGCTCCACTCACAAGTACTCATGATTCAAACTGGTTTTTATGGGAGAAAACATGTATTGATGTCTACAGTGGCAGAAATCATACAGCCATGTTTACAAAATCCCAAATTTACAATCATAAACTCAGCAGAAGTATATTCAATACTCTAAGATCCTTTAATCCTCAAAACATAGAAAACTAGCTAATACTAAGTTAATATAATCCAGATCCATACATAGCCTCAAAACTATAAACTAGACAAAACATCACAAGATAATTTCGGAACAGAGATTGCCCAACAACTCTCATTTGAAAGTCAGATGAGAATCTTGCTTAGTGAATCATTGGCAACCGAATAGGTCATCCACCAAGAGCTCTACTTCAACGATAGTTTCCTGTTGACAGCTGGGAAAATTGTCCATAATAAGTTCTAGATTGATAAGCACTTTCATTTTGAATTCTCCATCATTTTACCATGAATCAATGATGCTCTCAATTCCAATGTCAACCCCAATTGGTACAAGGCACTGCATTCCTACTTAAACCAGTTCTCATCCTCATCTCTCTTTCCAATGTGGGTCCTTATTTGTTTGATGGTATCAGGTATACACTCATCTGACAATCTTTTTTTAAAGCACCTAATCAAGGCCAAGGGTATCAATTCAGATCCACCCTGTTGATCAATGAATCCATTGAGTGAGGTTCAAGCAAAAACTACTGTCTGCTATACAATGGACCACCTTGACTACTTGAAGACTCATCCAAGGTTGGCCTCAACATCGAGATTGATGCTCTAGAGAATAATGATGGACATACAGTAGGGTACCACAGAATGGGGAGAAAACACATGACAGAGAAGGGTAGGAGGGACAAGGCAGAGCCAAACAAGGGCAATGGGGAAATAAACATAAGACAATGAAATGCAATATAAAATAAGTCAGGTGAATGGTGGGAACCAATGAAAGGCTCTGTTAGCCTATAGACAATCCGCAACTTGATTGGCATTCTTTCTCAAACATAAAATTTACACTCCCAAACATTTGTTAAAACTAGATCCAACCACAACATACAGCTAAGTTTTTACAAGTTATCCACGGCCTAAAATCACCATCAAAAATAATTTCTTAATGCCTTGGTTGAGAGACTCCCTCATCCCTGTGCTAAGAGCTAGAAGTTTATCCCAAATGTTAGTTTTAGGTTCTTGGAATGCATAGAAGATTCATTTATGCAAGGTTCATGGTATCTGTATATCCGAATTAGTCCACTAGGCTATAATTGCCATTAGAGGAACCACCATAAAGTGAATTTGGCCATTGGCAGTGGATACCCTAAGAGCCATGAACTTATCCTTTATCATTTTTTAAAGAAAGAGCTGACTGAGCATCAATGTGAAATCACCATGAAAGTGGATCTCTGGACATGAAGATTAAAACAGAATATTCTAATGCAAGGGAACTTAAATCCCATCTTTCAAGTGGCTCTATCGTCAAATCTCTTCTTACCATAAATAGCAGAGGCAGGCTTGCAGCAGGAGAAGGTGACAGAGTAACAATCTTAGATGCGAGGCAACTTATTGGACAGCCAACTATTGCACCATCTCAGGCAAACATTCCTGTTACTGATTTGATTCTTACACAGAGCTGCTTTGACATATTCACTCTGTCAAGACATTGCACACCAGATGAAGCTTAATTCCTTTATTATTTGCTTGGTAGGTTGGTAAAAAATGAAACAAATTTAGATATTTTCACGTTAGAGAAATTTGAAAAGATGAGTGTTTTGTATCTCAACCTTTTTTGCTACATTTTTGGACAGTGACTCACCAAATAGTGCATTGCTAGAAAAAAGGAAGGATTCTAACCACTAAAATTAAAGCAAAATCTGGGCATGATTGATGAACCTTAGTAGAAATTCACACAACCAAAAGTACATTTGGTGAGTTTGACTAAAACCATAGTTCCAAAGGAATGGAATGTTATGAGACGACTCTGAAGATGCAGTTTGATACAAAGACTGAAAATTGGAAATGTATAAATTGAATGATAGAAAATCTTTCGCAGGAAGGGGTAAAAAGCCTCCAATCATAGCCAGAATGTGTGCAAATGTTTATTGAGTCCTACTGCTATGGAATGATATTTTCCTAAAACATCATACCTAACCTACACATAATAGCTTCTCATTTTCTACTTTTCGTACAGCACAAGTTGGCTCAAGAGATTTTGAAAGTTAAACATATATGCATGGTTGTAGAAAGGCATCAAATATTAGTGGAGCTCAAAAATCCATTACGAGGAACACTACTCATTTCATATGCAGTCAAATTAATTTATTTCTAGCAAAGGCCTCTGTCTTGCCACATGCACATCGACATGATTAGAAGAAAAGAAAAGATTAAAGTTTGTTTACCTGGATTCCTAGCAAAACCAAGCAATAGTGCAGACCATTAAGGTTCACAAGAACACTATGCTTAGGTGTGAGTAGATACAATTGGACATCTTTGAATCCCATTTCAGTCTTTTTTAAAAGTTCCATAGCTCTCTGGTAATCTCCTACTTCAAGAGACTCGTAGCGGGCACTCTGTTTTACAAGTTCTACTACAGAAACTGCTCTTTCAACCATCTATGTCTGCCATTTGATATAGAATGCCCGCCATCCCTGCATTTTCACCAAAAGAATGGGTACAAGCAACAAATCAGAATAAAAAATTACTGACAAAGATATTGAAAACATATGCTCACAAGTCACAACTCCCTCATGTTCTCCTGCTAATCTCTTAAAATTGAAAGTGCATTTAAAACATTTAAAGCACACAACTAGAACAATGCTGCTAATAATCCTATGTTTCCTATACTCATTCAAACGGAAGCATCCTCATTCATGTTGATTCAAAAGGAAAATGCCAAATGGATACAGACTGCAAGATCTGAAATCTAAACAGAAACCCAAGCATAAGTATAGGGGTATTAGGTGGGGTGTGTGAGAAATAGACCATTGTGTGAGTCTTCCCTGACCCTGTTTGACCATATGCAAAAACAGAGACATTGTACCCATCCAATGCAGATTGAACCAAAGGTTGAATCTCTTGAAAAAATACACAGGGATATGTCCTTCCCTCTGTTGTGAAGAATGCAACAAACTAATTTCAGGATATGAATGCCTCTGTTGTTTTTTTGATAATGCAGTTCCACAAAATGCACGTCGCCCTGTCTTCAAAGATAAGAAGATATTAACTTAATTCTACTTAAGACTAAACAATATTGACTCTCCCCTCAATAACTCCCATCTAAGATACTCATCATTGAATGACCATTTGAAACACCCAATACACCCTCAATCAAAGAAACAACCTAAAGCTGATTTTATTGGTAACATACATAGATTGACTTCTCGCATAAGCTAACAGATATGCATGAGAATTAATGTCCCTTTGGGGACTATACCATGTACTTATCCTCCTAAAGAGAATGAGAAGATACAATCTATACATAGGTAAATTGAACTCAAATTAGGCTTCATCTGCCACAGAGAAACAGAACCGGCTGGCACCTCTGTTTTATGTAGTCCTAGCCTCCTAGGATGTTGGTACAAATGTTCCAATATATCCAAATCCCATGACGAAGAATGCTGCAGCTTGCAGATAAAGATAGATATAGAAGTGATTTTTTCCAAATGCAAGATCATAGGATGCACAGAAGAAGAGATAGAAACCAGGAAACAGTTCCAAGATGTGGAGTCTGTAAAAAGGAAAATCAATTAGCCGTGGGATTTAAAAACAAGTCGGTGATTAAGATGGCTTGTAAATTTTATAGGAGGTAATAAATGCATGCTCCAGTAGAAGACAATTGCAGAATATGGCACAATATATGAACAGAGGCAATACCTTTCTCCAATTCTTGAGCGAGATTTTTTAGTTTGCTTCCCAGATTTATGCTTCATGGCATCTCCAACCTTCTCTGTCACAACCCATTCATTGACACGGCCAACTTCTAACAATCCAATGATAGTTGCCTTGGTTCGATGTAGAGACATCACATTTTCAAACAAGATCCAAAAAACAAGCAAATGCAGAGATCTGAAATAGCCAACACATCTCATTTAATTAGTTGTCCTTGAACAATACAGAAGAGACACCCTTTCTTGTTTTTGCCCATGACAAGTGAGAGGGTGATTACCAGGATATATCTTTTCACTTTTGTATGCATTACAAGGAAAGTATGTATGAAAAGAGGCTGAGGCTACTTACTTGGGAGTGCTTACTGCATTTAATAAAGTGATGATTGAAGGAATGTAAACAGCCCCCCATTTGGGTACTTGGACTTTCGTAACAAGTACAGTTGCAGGAATTACAACACAGTAAAGGGTGAATGTGACAAGGTGAGCCACAATCTTCCTTACAAAGAAGAAGGCATAAATGACATGGAACTTCTTCCACGCTATAACTTTCTACAAATCCAAACATTACAATCATCATCAGCAATGGTTTGAGTCTAAATTTCAACTAAATTCTTTTACCCAATCAATATATCTCAACCGAAGAGAGTTTAGATAATTATTAACCTTATCTCTAAGGATCTCCATGATCATCTTTCTAAACAAATTTGCTGGAACACAAGACCAATGGTGCTGCTGATAGCGGTATGCTTTGAATGTACTAGGTAATTCATTCTTGACTTGAATGGATTCAAAAGTATTGTCATGAAAATGGAAGACATTTCACATAAATACCAGAAATTGATATCTAATTAGTGATATTCACATAATCCTATGATTCTCTAGCCACTCAATAATTATTAAGTTGGCTAATTTCATAAAATAGTAAAGAAGAAATCCTATCCGGCCAGGTTATGAAAGGAATTTGAAGATCAAATAGTAATTCCTAAAGCAGAATTTAAACGGTTTGAAACTTACAGAAAGATCACCCACGAAAACAAACTTCCATCCCTTCAAACTTGCCCGAACAGCCAAATCCATGTCTTCCACAGTTGTGCAGTCTTTCCAGCCACCAGCTTCATTTAGAGCATTGATTCTCCAAACTCCAGCAGTTCCTGAACACATCAACAATATTATCAGTTGTGAATTAATTGACATGGTTCCTCCTAGATTATTTATAAAAATTTGAAAAACAGTTTAAAAAATGTCCCTTGACAACTGGCTGAATTTGTCCTAGTGGTGTTCTAAATGAAATGACCTTTCAAATCATTTCAAGTAAGCAAAAAATAAAGAATATTTACCATTGAACCCAAAGAAGTCGTGGGTAGAAGATCCCACTTCTTGTTCCACAGTGAAATGATAATCCAAGGACATTTCCTGCATTCTTGTCATCAAGCATTCATCCAAATTCACTATAGAAACAACCACCAGGTGTTTCAGAATCCAATCAAAACAAAATAAAATTATAATTCGAAGCAAAGCAAACATGCAAAAGGCTGCGGGTGTGTTGAAGGGGTTTTTCATAGTGATTTCTTCAGAAAATTCCTCCGATTTTACCAAATCGAAGGAGTTTATTGGGATCAATTTTTATCATCACAGGTCTTTTTACCGTACTGTGGGGCAAAGCAAAAGA